>VWZV01002532.1:427417-700391 GCA_013397155.1 Irena cyanogastra
GGCGCGGAGCTCCGCGGAGCGCCCCAGCTCCGCTATCCCGCGCAGAACGCTCTGCGGGGGCGGAACGGGCTGGGAGGTGCAGCCGCGCGGCCCCCGGCTCGTCCCGAACCCAAGTAAATCCCCTCTCCATCCCTTAGCGCCTCCCGGTCAGTAACTTTTCCTGCCGTGCCCACGCCACTGCGGGGTGCAAAAGCCGCGGCCAGCCCAGCCGCCTCCGCGCCCCTCCGCGGGGCGGTGAAAAGAGGGGGAGGGGGGATGCGCAGGGAGGAGGACGGGCTCCTCCTCTTCGCAGGACCCGAAAAGCCTTGGCCTCTCCCGGTTGGAACCGGCCAGCATCTGCCCGAGGCATGCGCCGTGCGCGGCCGGTGCAGGGACGGGGTGGGCGGGGGATGCTGGGCGGGGAGACGGGAGGACCCGGACCCCCCCCAGTCCCGTGAGGTGCATCTCCCGAAAGCTCCGGGAGAGCTGCGCCTCCCCCTGCCCGGTGACAGCCCCCAGCCGTAGCAGCTGTGCCTCTCCTCAAACTTCACCTGTGAATCCCCCCGGGACTTGCAACCCCTGCGAGCCTCAGCCGTGCCTTCACCTGCAAGGCGCACCCATACACCCCGTGAAAGTTTCATCTGTGCCTCTTGCTCCGGTAAGGTGCTCCTCGTGCAGCCATCTCTCATTAACATCTCTGTATCCCCCTGCCAGGTGCACATGTCCCTATGAGATGCACCCATGCGCCCTCCCTACGAGTTTTATCCCTGCGTGTCCTGGGAGATGCACTCTGCCGCCAGAAGTGTGGCTGTGTCACTGGAACTCTGCGGGATTTGCCTTCCCGGAGCTCACAGGCTACACTTTGGTCCTCAGGAAAATGCAGTGACTGGATCTTGGCTTCAAACTAAAGCTTGATTTCACTGTGATGATTTCATAGTGGTTTCATTGGTTCACTTTTTTATTAAAAATAGTTCAGGAGTATGAGAGAAGGGAGGGGGGAAGGTTTAGATAAGGACTTGGAAGCCTTACCACCCAGAAGAGCAGTGCTAGCACCCCACAGGCTTGGGCTGCATTGGGCATCCCTGGTGAGAAGCTGCTCCTCGGGTGGCTGTGGGACCTGCCCGTGGCCAGGCACTGCAGCGCTGCCAGGCTCGAGCACCCGCAGCGCTCCCCTTTGTAACGAGCATCGCCTGCAACTGCAGCCAGAGCGACCCCCAGCTCCCAAAGCCTCTGGCTGTCTGCACTGGAGATCAAAATATGAGATTATAAAAGGCATCATGGCACAGGTGCAATAGTGGATGAATTGGCCAAAAGAGCATCTCCTGCTCAAAAATGGAGCCTCCTGTGGGAGGGAGATCACCCCAATGAGGAGAGGCAAGGCACATGGCACCCCTGCATCCCCCCTAATATGTCATCTCATCAAGGAAAGAGCAGTTGGACTCCTGCACTTGGGACATAATTGGCAGCCCCAAATTCACCAACACAAAGAGTCAGTGGATGAGGGAAAAAGTGAAAAAATCAGGGCACTGTATGCCTTTGAATTCTGAAAGCTTTGGGCCAAAGATAGAAAGTTGCTTTTTCAGAAATATAATTAAGATAATGCTTAGTTCCCACATGCCTGGGTTAAGCAGGCATTTATTTTTGTTTCATCCTTTCTAGTCAGATGTATTCCTTATTTGTGAAATTACTACAGTAATAAAAACAACTCATTCCTTAAAAAAAAAAAAAGCAAACAACAAAAAACTCCAACCTACTGCAGTTATGTAACAGCCAAGGGAGCTCCCAATTCTGGGCTATGGACCTCAGTGTTTGCAGATGAGTTATCTTTAGAAAAGCACTAAATACTTGTTTACTATTTATGCTGCCACATTTGAGCATCTTATGAGCAGTAGTGAATATCTCCTGTTCCCCCGAGATAAGAGGGTATCATCCTTGGCCACAGCAAGGGAACTGAGGCACAGAGAGATGTAGTGATTTGTGCACCATCATGCAGTGACTCAAAGAAGGCACAAAGCACTGGACCAAATTTCCTGAGTCTTTCCTCACTGTATGAATGCCAAACTTCACCTTTATTATTGCAAAGCCAGGATTCAGCTTTCTCTGTAAATGGGGGTGAAGGGGAGGTTCTAGGAATGCTGCACAATGGGGAGGAGGGAAGGAGGAGCTGAAAGCTGTGACTGACCGAAGCAAATGTCAGTGAAAATTAAGAGCCTCTCTGAAATCAATTGCAAAAGCCAGTCAGGTTCACAGACGGCAGATTTGGGTCCCTGGAATGAAAAGGATATTGTTAACAGCAGCTTGCTGGCAAGGCAACTGCTCTGCCAGGAGCTTTTGGTCTTTAAGAACACAGTTGTCATCCCAAGTCACTGAGGATTTTACTCTTGGGTTTACTTCTGCTCCTTCAGGACCTGAGGGTAAATCTCCCACATGCCATGACCGACCGCTGAACCTCACGGATAGAACTAATTTAATTAAGATGGACAGTTTAAAGTTTGAATGCCGTGCCAGTGCTCCCAGCAGCTCTCGCTGCTCAGTGTAACCCAGGAGATTGTACAGATGTTTGATCCTTTGGTACGTTGGGGAAAAACCATGGGATAATGAGGGCAGGCTGTGTGACTCTGGGGGCTGAGAGGGTTTGAGTATTTCACTAAGAAACATGCTTTGCCTTCAGCAGGTCTGCTTTAGGCTGATTTTGCTTTGGATTAGCACATCAAACCAGTAAGCCTTGGAAATGCCATTATTTATCCTTCCCAAATCAGCAGCTCTCGTCTTGGGTCAAGGGGAGTCACTCCCTCTCATGAGTCCTAGGTAACACCCAGCAAATGTAGAACAGAATTACCAATTCCCCTGCTGACAAGATCATGCCCTGCTCTTTGTCTGAAATTTTAGGTTTTCTGTCCAACCCTGGGCTTTGCATGACTTGAAACATCTTCCTGCCAGATTTTACTGTAACTCTTGAAGCAGTGAGATCTGTGTGATTGCAAATCAGGGAAACAATTCAGGAAGAGCAGTTGCCCTCCCAAAGCACCTATACCTAAGGAGTGGGGAACACCAAGGCAGGTCCCCTGCAAACCTCCGTGACCCACTGCTCAGTGCCTGCTGGACAAGGAGACACTGCTGGCTCTTCTGCAAAAGCTGCAAGCAGCCACAATCCTTTGCTCATCAGGGGCTGTATCTATCAACCTCAGCAATTAACTGGTTGACAGCAAAAGCTGCCCCAGGTTATATTAATGCAGTGATTCTGGAACAGCTCATCGAGCAGGATGAGGCTGTCTATCAGGGAAGGCTCCCACCCTGTCCTTTGCAATGTCTCCATCAGTGAGCAGGGCAGAAGATATTCAGGTTTAAAGATCTTCTCAACTGCCTCCAGGTTCTCCTTCAACCTAGACCTTGGTCATTTCAGCTGTTTCTTCCACGCTTGACCCAAGATGCCCAGAGCAGGCTGAGCACCCCAGCACCTCTGGCTGTTCGGTCACAGCAGCCTCCCACCCTCCTGCTTTGCTGGGCTGGGGAAAAAGTAAAAGCCTCTTTGTTGACTGCAGATGTGCATATGAATGTGAGGCATTTGCCGAATAAATATCTTCCCAAAGGGGGATTAATTAGCATCCCAAGGTTTTCTCATTGCACTCCCTCTGACTGCAGCAGCTCTGCAGCACCTTCTCTTAGGGACGCTGGTTTCCTGCTGAGAGCTGTTGCTGGCCCCTTTCCCGATGCACAGACCCCCAGGGCTGAGGATTCACAAATCTCCTGCTCAGGAGCCAACATTGCCAGCAGCTCCCGTGCTGTGCGAGTGTCGGGCAGTAACCACACACACATATCCTGGTTTCCCCAGTCCTGCCATTCACTGTGACCCATCACAGCAGTGATGAAGGCTCCCTCCTTCCCTGCGTGTCTGGGTGCTGTGAATGTCACTATAAAACCTGATATGCCGAATTATTTCCAACCGGTAAAAATCTATGAATTGGTAACCAGGGCCAGAGGTGGGATCTGCTGACACACACAGATCTCTGCTGGCTTGGAGCTGGCTGGCTTTTGCTTTGGGCACAGCAAAGTGGGAAAACAGGCCCCTTTGGAGTCATGGAGCCTCACAATCCAATGTGGATCTGAAATAGATCGAATGAATCATGTGCTAAAAGCAGTTGAGTTTAGATGTAAAAGGCAGTTCAGGGTGACTAGCTTAGCTGTGTAAGTCTCCCCAGGGGATCTCTGAAGATTAATCTCTTCCTACAACTTTTTTGGGCTGAAAGAATTTTGTGGGTTGTGAATTAAATACGAATGTTTCCCAAACAGTGTACACGCCCACAGCTGGCTTTATTCTCTGTCTAATGGGGATTTTGGAACTTGCATGTACATGTAATGTACAATAACATCTATGTTGAAGAAACCCCATTCTAGATCAAAGCAACATTAAAATTTGAGCTATGTAGCAATTTCTTAGAGATTTATCTCGAGCATCTCAGTGCAGCCATCCAGAATACTTTGAAACAAAGAAGTGTTCAAGGCCAAAGTGGATGGGGCTCTGAGCAACCTGGTCTAGTGGAAGGTGTCCTTGCCCTTGGCAGGGGATTGGAACTGGATGATCTTTAGAGTCCCTTCCAATCCAAACCATTCCATGATTCTATAGAGATTTTAAGCATCTTCATTTAAGGAGTAGTATTTTTTGATGCTGGATATGAAGTACCTGGGGGACAACATATCTTTCTTCCTTATAATATTTTTGCTGCAAGCTTAGATTTTTTTTAAAAAACGAAGGTTGGGTTTTCCCCCCAGATGTTACCAGAAACTTTCACTTCAATTAGCTGTGGGAGACAGAGCTGTGCAAGCAGACCAAGCTCTGTGATGAATGGGAGAGGTTGTCCGGGGGCTGTCTTGGGAGCACAAGGCCATGAGGGAGGGGACAGGACTACATGTGTCCTGAGAAAAGCTGAGAGCACAAGAGCTCTTCTGCACGTGGGAATAACACAGCTGTTGTGAGCCAGGAAATGATCATTTCTTGGGGTTTTCAGTGCAGGACTTTGCACCTTCTTTGTAAATTAGCAGCATTCTTTTGGAAAATTGCCTTCCTCCACAGTCAGTTCCTTCTCTTGCTGTAAATAACCTCCAGCCACCTGAATTTTGGCTACCTGCTTGGGTCAGCAGGGTAGCACTATTACAAAATCTGCTGTATCATGAACAACTCTGTCAATGTGTATCCATCTTTGCTAAGGAAGAAGGGGAGAACATGAGGTTATTGACTGTACTTTTGACCAACAGCTATTTTGCTGGTGTTCTAAACAACGATTGTTTTAACTAATGATCACCAAAGTACAACTGGAGCTTTATGATGGGATTTGCATAAGGAGCATCCTATTTACTCTCCACATGGCAGACACTGCAGCCTGACAGCAGGCAGGGGGGAAGGAGTTTGAAAAGGACCAAGGGGAGGTAAAAGGAAAACAGGAAGAAAATTGGAGCAGAGAAGGTATGAGAATATTCTGTAGCAAGGACAGGAAAATTAGATGTGAAACTAACCATGGATGGAAAAACCTTAAATACTAACTGCTACTAAATGCCCTGGTTCAAGATGAGCTCTGCAATGACAAGGCAGGAAAAGATGTGACAGGATTACTTGAAGTTTTTCTGGCTACATTTGAGCGTCAGTTCTGCTGCTGAGCAAAGGGAAGTCCCATTTTCAGCTTGGCCCACAAGGCTGGCCTGTAACTGCTTGCAAGGTCCAGCAAATGCCCGTACTCCTCCAACAGCAGTGTGTGTGTAGCCTCGGGGAAGGCAATATAGATCATCTTCTATATGGGTTGGGCCCATGTTGGAGCTGACTTTACACTGGTTTTTCCAGCGCTTGATCCAGGCTGGGATTTTCCTTTTCTTTCATAATGCCTTTCAGCAAGGAACTGAAGCAAATTTTCAGGTATTTCCAGTTTTCCTGCTCAGTGATGCCCCCAGGCCACACTGCTGCAAGAGAAGGACCACGGATCCCCTTCCCTCTGTACATGGGGTGGAGGACACTCACTCCAGATGATACAGAGACCTGGGCTCCTGGAGAAGCAACAAAGAGAGGCAGCTGACTGATCCTCCTTTCTCTGTCTGGGGGACCTCAGGTTCTTATAATTGTGCTTCTCACAGTTGCTTGATGCTCTTGGTCCTCTTCTCTACAGAGATCCAGGAGCCCAGCATCCTCCTCGGGGACAGTTTGAGCATGGGGACAGGTGTTGGGCATCATCAATTAGGGTCCACAAAGAAGTTTTGGGGGAGCCCTGGGCAAACTCTGAGCTGACTACAGACAGCAGTACTCACATGTGCCCCCTGGAAAGGGCATTCTGGACATCTGCTCAAGGAAGGTTCCACCCCAAAGTTCACCGGTGGGGCAGGAGGATAGTCCTGC
The DNA here is from genome assembly GCA_013397155.1 of Irena cyanogastra. NCBI lineage: Eukaryota > Metazoa > Chordata > Aves > Passeriformes > Irenidae > Irena > Irena cyanogastra. The sequence continues at coordinate 433,776 of VWZV01002532.1, forward strand.
TGGAGCAGGACACAGTCACACACCTGTTTCACACACTGGTTTTTAGATGCTGACCTGCCCAAAGTACCATAAGTCCCCCTTTTCCTAGAGCAGCTTTAGCCTAGGCTCTCCTGAGAAGTCCAGTTTTGTTTTCTGGGTGTGCTGCTCTGATTTTGCGGTAGTGGAGATGTTTTGATCCTCGTGTGCCCTATTTCCTTTAAAACTGAAGTCCTAAAAGTCTTGTGAAGTTTGAAAGATCTGGTGGCATTTTCATTGTGGTGAGGTTGCTATGGTGAATGCAGTGGGCAAATTCAAAAACACAGTGCCTTCCCTTGGCATCACAGTCCAGAGCTATGAGTACGGCCTAGCACCCTGCAGAGGCCAGGGCAGGGAAGAGGCTGTCCTGCCATTGTGGGTGAATAAAATTGGGCTGAAACACAGCCAAAGTGAGCCAGTCTTGAGTCACCTGTGATCCTGCATCCTCAGTGTTGGCGCTGAACTGCTCCCTCTGTGTCACACAGCTGCTGGGTCTGTCTGTTTGTCCAGATGGGAAAGTGGGTGAGCACCTTCCTAGAATGAAACCACTGTGCAAACACACACTCATGCCGTTATCCTGCAGCTCACAAATGAATTTGAACCTGATTAAAAACAAAATCAGGGCAACTGATGCAGCAGGGGCCAGGGAAGCAATGATGGATGCAGGCAAGAGATGCAGGGCTGGAGCTGCAGGGGCTGGATGACATCAGCTGTCTTCAGAAAATAGAAACCTGTGACCCTGGAAAAAAAGGAGCCTTATTGTAAGAATACCGACATCACCCAGTCAATGGTGCCAGCCAGCCAGGGAAAAGAAGGAGGCTTTCCCGTCCCGAGGGTAGACAGCTTCATGTTGGTCTGGCCCGAGGATGAATTCACTCCAAACCTGGGAAAGGTGCAGGTAGTTCCTTGGAAAACAGAGAGCCGGTGCAGCTTCAGGTGCCTCCTGCGAGGAGGGCAGCCAGACGAGCTGATCTTCCCCAGGTTCGAGTTCTGCTCTTGGATTTTTGCCCCACTGTGGAGCCAGAGGGAGCCAGGGAGCCCAAGGCTGCCCTGGGATGCTTGGAGGGGAGCGGAGCCGCCCCAGGGGGCAGGGCTGGCCTGGGGAGCTGCGTGCCCTGTCCTGGCGGGGCTGAGGGAGGACGAGCGGGGCTCATCCCGCGCTCTGCAGCGCCGAGCAGCAGAAAGCAAAAGCACGCAGACCTCCAGTGGCCCTCCCGAGTACTACACGGCACTGCCACTGTCACTGTCACTGCCACCCCAGGGACGGGGACCTCGCCTGAGGCGCCTCTTCTTCCCCTGCCCCTGTAAGTGAGTGAGCAAAAGCTCATGTGCACAGTGAGGGGTCCTGTAGGAAAGCAAAGGGATATGGAAGAGTTACTCCTCTCCTCCCTGCTTCAGTGCCCAGCGCCTCCAGCATAAATAAGGTTGGCTGAGGCTGCAGGCTGTGCTTCAGGTCTCAGGGAGAAGGCAGGACAGTGCCTGTGCAGCAGAGCACCGTGTGACACTGCCCTGTGGCAGCGCTGGGCTCCGTCTCACTTTTGAGGCCCAGAGCCTGCGGCTTCTCTAGGAGAGTGCTCTCAGGCACAGGCCCCTGGAAATGCAGATAAGCCTGCACAGTCCTCATGGGGGTCTGGGACCCGGTGTGGGCTCAGCTGCTTACAGCCCTGCTGCACATTGGAAACACGGGACCTGAGAGCAGGTGAGACAGTCGAGATTTCGTTTCCCATGCTTGACCATATGATTTCTTACAACGAGGGACCAGTGCTCAGGAATGCTCAGTGGGAAACACAGAAGATCCAGAAAAGGTCTGCCCTAAGGATTTTTACAGTGTATCACTGGCACAAGCATCACACTTAACCTCCCACCCATAGGAATGGGTGCAGTACAGAAACTCTGCGCCTCCCTCCCTCCCCTTTACTTCCTCCTTCTTTGAGATGCAGAGGGGCTTTCCCATGGATATCCTCCCTCCTGGTGTTCTCATCCAGACAGGCACAAGGCTTGAACTCATCAGCTTCATGTGATTTCATCAAAACCCTTCTAACAACCACCACTTCTTCATGTGCCTCTATTGTAAACATCTCCATAAGGAATGGTTACTCATTTACAAGGCAGTGTTCTACGTGCCACTCTGCTGCTCCTGCGAGGAAAAAGAGTAGCAATATAAACCCCTAGGGTTTGGTGATGATTTCCTGGGTTTAACAATGACCAAGGAATTAGCTTTGAGGCTTTTTTCTTTTGTGATCCCTTTGCAGCGCATGGCTGATTTACTTACCCTAATTTCTTAGCCCCAGTCTCCTCCATGGCTTTTTCTGACTTTCCTGATGTCCATCACCTTCCCATCACGCCCTCTGCAAGAGGCAGAGTAATCTCAAAATTCAGGACAAATTATTTAGATACCACTGAGGTATCTTGTGTGGCTACAACAAACAGGTTTTATAAGGGAGAAACCAAGACCTGTGCTGAACACAAAAGGGAAGATCAGAGGATTTGAGTTCAAGGCTTAGTGTCTAATTTCAGCATGTCCAAGTGAGGATTGAGACTAGTAAGAAAAATCTTCTTCCTTGCTGTCCCCCATCGACCCACTGGTGCTCCCTGGGGAGTGCTGCTGACTGCTTCAAAATTCAATTTCTGCGCTGGCAGTGGCATGTTGGGCCTGGCAGTAATTTCTTTGCCAGACAGCTCTCTGCTCATCACTGCCTGCATGCTGGAGGGGCCAGAGCAGCTGGGATGTGGTGCTGGGACAGTGCCTTAAGTCATAGGGCTGCAACAAGCCCCATGCTTTTGGGTCAGCATGCTGGGCACTCAGCCACGCACTCACTCCATGAGTGGCACACCAAGGCTTGGGGCTCAGTGCCTTGTGGTTGCTGAGGGTTGGAACCTTGAATCAGCAGCACTGAGCCAATAGCCTTCTCCATCCCATCCCATCCCATCCCATCCCATCCCATCCCATCCCATCCCATCCCATCCCATCCCATTCATCCACCTCATCCCTGCTGTATCCTCCCACTGTACTCTGGGGTGCCCTGCCTAGTGGGAAAACTTTTGAGGGTCCACAAGTTCTCTTGCTGCTGCTCACACTCTGCTGTTCCCTGACTACCCCGTGCTATTTCCAGTACATCTCCAGAAAATAGCTCACTCCCCCCGACACCACTGCTCTCTACAGCAGGGAGCAAACTCAGCAATTTACCAGAGGGATTCTGATTCTTATTTTAGACTCCTATTTTAGCCTTCTTTTTCTTTCTAAATTTGTTAAGTTAATCCTTTTTACAGCTCTGGGAGTGAGATGTAGCGTTGCAGGGACCCCAGAAAGACTTACTGGCTTCTCAGCCTCACTCCCTGCAACCTGCTTTCCTCACCTTGCCTCCATGAGCCCCCTTTGACTTGGACAATAAAAGATGCTCTGAACTAAGCAGCTGCTTTTTATTACTATTATTATTTTTAAAGCTGCAAACATCACCATCTCTTTAACTACAGCAGAGACAGTGAGATGGAAAATGTGGGGTTTGGGTATGCCTGATCCAGGATGGCAGCAATGTTGCTTGAGACTTAAAACTTCAGAGTCCCAACGTAAATCAAAACTGTGGGTGATATCTATTACCTTGCAATCTGTTCCATCTCTGTATCCTTCATTGCAAATAGCCCTTCTCAAGACCATGCTTTGCCATGGGATCTGCCTTGTATCTGCCACGTGCAGAAACCTGGTCTCCAGAAAATCTGTGTGTGACATCTGTGGGTCATCTCAGTTTCAGTGGCTGGGAAGAGGGTGATTTGCTGTGGTCATGAGAGTCTCTCTTCAGTTATTTTAGCACATCAACACGCTGGTACAACTGCCCGGATGACATCTGTTGTTTCTGCAATGCCAGCTATGTATTGTCTTGACTCATTTTCTATTAGATCCAGCTGTTCTGGCTGATATGCTATTGACCTTTTCAGCTGGTTCAGCACTTGGCTACCAGGAGGTCACTGGATGCCACTTTGAACCAGGCTCAGTGCTTACAGCTATTCTGCTGGGGTGAGGATGGAGTTCATCCACCTGTATCGAGTGTGAGCACCTTGAAAGATCAGCTGGCCTTTGCTACAAGCACAAGGTCACTGCCATACCTGCAGGCTTCAGGAAGCATCCATAAATCAGCCTTGCCCTGGAATGTGCAGCTGAGCAGCTCATGCCCTCACTCTTGGGAACCACAGGTTCACATCACAGCATGACCAGGTACTGACTTCAGTTTTGTTAGGTGGGAGGAGATGCCACAGTGATGCATGTACTAAAAATACCTATTAAATATGTAGCAGCCCTGGGGGAAAGCATGGCCAGGGCTTGGGAAAGGGGGAGGTTAGAAAGACAGGGTGAGTGACTGACCAATACACACAACTGCAATGCAGGAGATGGGAAGTAAGCAAAGAAAAAAATGTTGGGATATCATATATCATAGAGTTACTTGCTCTTGTGGGCAGTGACTTCTCCAAGTAGCTTTTTTTTTTATTATTTTGGTTCATCTGTTTGCCCATGTTCAGCCTCTAAAACAGCATTTCTGGTTGACATGAGGCCAGAGTTTATGAAGATTTTCTTCATCAAGTATAGCGTGTTTCCATACTATTCTAGGGCAAAGTTAGTCTGATCTGTCATTAGAAACCTTTATAGATGGGGAGTCTGAAGCTTTCTTCAGTAACTTCATCTCTGTTTCTATCGTCTGGTGTTCAAATCTCCTTTTAGTTACTTGTCTAACTTGAGCCACTTTTTTTGGATATTACTCCAATTATCTGTTGTTCTCCTGTTAGGAGCTGAGGAACAATGACTGATCATCTCCAGCTCTACAGCAACCTTTTATGTGTTGGACAATTATCCTCTTGGCATTTTAGCTTCCTTTACTAGACTAAACAAGCCAAGACCATCTGAAGCCCAGAGATTCATCTCTTTGTTGCAACCATTGTGATTTGCAGTGTGTTTCTGCCTTGGTTCCCAGTGGCATTGCCAAGGCCGAACTTCTTCAGGAGGCTTCTCAGGAAAGGACACAACCTGTGTCTTTGGCTTTGATCTTCCTGGTGGTTTTGGCTGCTTCTGGTGCTGTAGACAGGGAAGGAAATGGAGCAGAGTCTGTCCTTCAAGGCTTCTGCTTTGTCTTTGCTCAGTGCAAACACCTATGCAGCATTCCTGGAGCAAGGCAGCCTGGGCTGGTAGTATGTCTTTCTGAGGGAACATGCCTGCATATACTTTTCCTCCCCTTCCTGTAGGGAGAAGGTAGAAATCTGCTCTCCTTGGACTTTTCCCACAGGTTTTTTTCCTTTCTGTAGGTGGGAGCTTATGTAACTGGTGTGCTGTCACAGAAGGCCACTTGGGCCAGATGTCCCACACCTTCTGGGAAAAGGAGGACAGGAGAAGGACAAAAGGCAAGATACCACATGTGGTTTGGATTCCTTATGGTTAGGTCTACACTGAAGCCCCCCTGGGTTCACAGTGCTGAGTACGAGTTTTGAAAAGTTTCACTTCATTTCTGCTTTTAATAATTCCCTGCATGTCTCAGAGGTCCCAAGGGGAATCCACATCCTGCTCAGGGACTTCCCTCCATCACTTGTGGCAGGCATGAGGCTGTTTGTAGGCTGGAGGACACACTGGGAACAGCACGTTTAGCTGGTTTTGCTATCTCAGAGGGGCTGATTGTAGGGAACAGCTGGTCCGGCCAGGAGAGAAGCGCGATAGCAAGATGCCAGATGAGTAAGACTGGACAGAGCTTGTCCCAGCCTGCCTGTACCTTCCAGCAGATCAAGCCAAAACTGAGCCACCCCAGCAAGTCACTCAGATGAGAGCAAATGCAAGTCAGAGCCTTAATTTTAAAAACCAATTTTCCTCACAGAAAAGGACCTGTTCAAAGGACCCAGCACCCTGCCTCCATTGTGCCCTGCTCTGATCCTCAGAGACTCCCAGGATATTTTACTGTACTGCTAATAATGATTAGTTTTTTCTACCAGAGGCAATTTTTGTTGTAAATTCTGGTTGTAAATCCTTGTAAATATCATGCTGGGTACTGCTTCCTCCAGGGACATCCACCTCCTCAGCCCACGGGCAGGAGGGCCATTGCAGGGGATGTTCCAAGACTGCTGGTGCTTCTCACCCCGAGGCACTTTGCAAATTTTTGCCTCTGCTCCTGAGCCGGCCTTGGCTCATTGTGTGGGGGAGATCAAGTTGTCAGTCACTGAACTCTGCTGCTAGAATGTTGAGGTGCTGGGGCCCTGCAAGAACTTTGGTCTGAATTTAGAGGTCTTACATTAAGTGTCCAGTGTAATCATGGTGCTTAATGTCAGGAAAGGGATGGGATCCACCCATCAGACCTGACTGCCTCAGCAGAAGGGAGAAGCTCTACAAGAAGGAGTATGAACACAGCCATAATCTCATTCTCCCAGTAACATCTGGGTAGAGAATATTTTCTCTTTAAGCAGATCAGGACAGTATAGTGTTCTTCTCTAAACAGAGGAAGGTGATGCCATTTCACGGCCTACCTGGTTTCCAGCTGCTCTGTATGGGGAGGGACTTGCCCCAGGCCTCCTGTCACAGCCACCACTTCCCTACAGATGGTCCAGTGCACACAGAGCACCCTCAGTGGTGCTCTGTGCCTCTGCATTGGCAGCTGAATGGAGCCCATGCTGGCTGTGCTTTGCAAAACCAGACCCTGGTGCAGGTAGGCAGTGCCTGGTGGGGCCACTTGTACCCAGACTCCAAGGTGTCATTGTTTGAGACTGGAGCAGTTCCAGTTGATCTGATTATTGACTGTTATTGTGACTGTTTGGGTTAAACAGGCAGCTGCACAACTGGGCTTTGGGTAGCCCTTGTTTTAGCTGCACACACTACAGCCTTCCCTGCAGGGCAATGCCTGGCCCCCAAGCGTGTAGCTGGACGTTGGCAGAATGTGGTTTTCTCTCTCTGTGAAATTTGTTACGGTGTCAAAGAAAAGAATAATAAATCTGTTATGAGTTGCCATGAAAAGCCACAATCACCAAAGTGTTTTCCAGCTGTAAACCTGAAGAAAGATTCCAGTATGTGCAACTGAAATGTTTCACTTCCATTTCAAGAATGCAGCAATTGCCTGTCACCCCACTCCAGCTGCAAAACAATATGTGTCCAGCAATGTCAAGTGTGGTTCAAAAAATACTTTTCCAACTTGCAAAATTACTCAAAGCCAACTCTTTTCTTCCAGCAGAAAACAATGTTTTTAGCTCATCTGATCAATTTTTAATTTTCCCATGAATCTTGTTAGCCCAGCAGCAATCCAATACACTCCAAAGGGTAGCTAGGCTCTGCCATTTCTGTGAGCACTAGAGGAATAAATGTGATGTGTGGAGTGATTTATGCAAGTTCGCTTGTGTTTCCCAGTTGTGGTTGCAGTTCCCCTGCAGTTTCAACACTCTTCAAGGAATCTTCTTGCTTCTTGCCCTACTGCTGTGCTCCTGAATGGGCTGTCTGGGTCTCCCGTCTGTGCTGCTGTCTCCCAGCCCACTCACACCAGATCAACCTGTCACTGTGATGAGCATGGAAAAAGGAGCCAGGAGTGGGGCTAAGAAGTGTCTGTGTCAGCCCACCTGCCTGCCCAGCAGTGTCAGGCCAACGCCTCCACCAGCCTGCTCTGACTGTGGCAGCAAAAGGAGAAGACATCAGAGGAGGACAGCAAGGCTGGGGGAACCAGAAGCACAGAGGAGTTAGGAGCTAGTCGCACTTGGAAGTTTATTTCATAAAGATGTATTTCAGAGGGACCATTTAACTTTGGTGAATGAGGAAAATGTCTGGTCAGGGAACAAGACAGAGGCAGTCATTTTTATTATTAGGCATCTGAAAGGATCATGGATTTCTGATGAGCTCTGGGACCTGCAGAGGTTCTCCTGGGTCTGAGATGTGAAATCAAGCATGGTATGCAATCAGTTCCTGGGATGAGTTAATATTTAGCATTATTGAACGGTGAACGGGAGACAAAGCAGGGAGGAAGTCTGTGCATGGCAGTCAGGCCTTGTGTCCTGCCACGCACAAGACTCATGGAGAGAGTCCCAGATGGGGACAGGAACAGTGACTGAGCCAAGGCAGCTGGAGAACGGAGATCCCAACCATATCCCTGCAAGGGGAGAAACAAAGGTGTTCCCACTGCTCTTTCAATCTCTAGCTGCTCTTAAGGACAGAATCACAGAATGTCTAGGTTGGAAGAGACCTTCAAGATCATTAAGTTCAACCCGTGCCCTAACACCTCAACTAAACCATGGCATTGAGTGCCACATCCAGTCCTTTTTTAAACACATCCAGGGATGCTGACTCCACTACTTCCCCAGGCAGACCATTCCAGTACTTTATCACCCTTTCTGTAAAAAAATTTTTCCTAACATCCAATTTACGTTAGGAAAATAGAAGTTTTCCTAAACAGCTTGAGACTGTGTCCTCTGGTTCTGTCAGTTGTTGTCTGGAGAAAGAGACCAACCCCACCTGACTACAACCACCTTTCAGGGAGTTGTAGAGAGTGATGAGGTCACCCCTGAGTCTCCTTTTCTCCAGGCTACACAGCCCCAGCTCCCTCAGTCGTTCCTCACAGGGCTTGTGTTCCAAGCCCCTCACCAGCCTCGTTGCCTCCTCTGGACACGCTCAAGTATCTCACTGTCCTTCCCAAACTGAGGGGCCAGAACTGGACACAGCACTCGAGGTGTGGCCTCACCAGTGCTGAGTACAGGGGAAGAATGACCTCCCTGCTCCTGCTGGCCACACTGTTCCTGACACAGGCCAGGAGCCATTGGCCTTTTTGGCCACCAGGGCACAGTGCTGGCTCATGTTCAGCCAGCTGTCAAACAGTGCCCCCAGGTCCCTTTGTGCCTGGGCACTGTCCAGCCACACCATCCCCAGCCTATAACATTGCAGGGGGTTATTGTGGCCAAAATCATGTAGTCAATGACTCAAGTTATGCTGCTTGTGGAGAATCCTCATCCTTAAAAAAAAAAAGAATCAAGTGGAGCTGAGATCCCAGCAGTACTTATAAGTTCCTTTTGGATGCTAAACTCTTTGGGATGACAAATTCCCTGGACTTCATCTCTAAAGCACATAACACAGCACAGACCTGCTTTTCCTCTGGGGTCTCTCTGACTGCAGCAGGAATGTGTAGTTCTGGTGTGGCCCCCTGAGACCTGGCATGTCTGTGGGCTCCTCTCCCACACGTCAACAGCTGCTGGCTATTCCACAGGGCTCCTTGGCCAGGTTTGGCTTTGACTGAGGACATGGAATCATAGAATGTTAAGCGGTTTCTTCCTAATGTTTAACTTAAATTTCCCCTCTTTCAATTTTTACCCATTACTCCTTGTTCTATCACTACAGTTTCTGATGAAAAGTCCCTCTCTGGCTTCCCTGTAGGCCTTGTTCAGATACTGGAAGGTTCCAATGAGATCTCCATGCAACCTCCTCTTCTCAAAGCTGAACAGCCCCAGCTTTCTCAGCCTGTCTTTGCAGAGGTGCTGCAGTCCTCTTATCAGCTTTGAATTCCCGTCACCCAGGTGCAAGACCTTGCACTTTGCTTTGTTGAACTTGAGGAGGTTTACACTGGCCCACCTCTCAAGCCAATCACTTCCCGTGCTGGCCGGTGGATTGGGGAATGGCCTCAAGGGTTAACAGCCACTGCCAGTTGTGGCTCTCCAGCAGGGACAGAGAGGGCCCGGGCACCCTGCCAGGAGGCAATGCTGTTTGAGCACTGCTGGCAAAGACTTCAAACTCCTCAGCTAATTTCGGATCTTCTGCCTGTGACATGGAAAGCTGCTTTCCCATCTAGGAAAGAGCTCTTCCTTGGGACTAGGAAGGAAAGGAACTATTTATTAATATGACATTGTCAAGAGTGTCACGTCGATCTTTCTGAAAGCCCTGTCTGAGGTGGTTTCCTTTATGTGACACTTTTCCTCCAAGGAGCCCCAAATATGCTGCAGAAGATGCCATCACAAAGTGCTGGAGACACAATGCAGGACAACTACTCCCTCTTCTTCCAAGAGTCTGAAAGAATAAAAAATGCTAAATATTAAAATCAGAGAGAAAAAACTGGGCAAAGTCATGTTTACTTTTCCACATTGGCAAAGTTGCATATAACATTTTATCTACAATAAAAATAGCTATATCTATATCTATAATAAATACAACCTTTTCTTTAAGCCAGTTAAAAGACAATTTTAGCTGGATCAGACTTGGACCCTACATGTCAGTAGCAGAGCATCTTGCCTATCTGTGAGGCCCAGGTAAGGAAACAGAAGCATGCTTGTCTCCAGCTGGAGATGCTGGTTTTTTTAGCTCTCCCTGGTTTAGGAGTTGCTGGGGAGCTCCTCAACCTAAGGAGTGCCACCCAGGCTCCCTTGTGGAGGCAAAGTCTCTTCTACTGCAGTAGAAGATTAAACGTGGAAACCAATCTGAGGAGGCTGGATTCCTCATGTGTGGCCTGGGAAGGATGATGGGAGTGGAGACCTTTAATCAGTGAGGGACTTCCCAGAGTATGGTGTTGACAGATGCCAGTAATGAGATCATGGAAGAGGCATCAGCATCAGATGGCCTGATCAGTCTCTGTTTGTCCTGGACATGTGTTTAACCCAGAGCCTCTACCTTGTATTGCACTGGGTTTGTGGTCTATTGACAGCATGAGATACACATGGCCTGTGACAACACTTGGCAAGGCTGAAACAGTGTCCCCTAGCCCTTGTCACAGTCCGTTTCCCACCTTCTCCAGTGATAGCCATGGTGGTGATCAAAGCTGCTGGATTAAGGAAGTTTGGCATGAGGATTGCTTCCTGACTGTTGTCAGCTATATGGTGAAGTTTTACTCCTAGCTGCCTGGTTCCCCAGGGAAACAGATATATGTGGTTGTAAGGATGTCACCATTATTACCACGACTCTTCTCAGGAAGCTACAGGCTAATGCATTCATTCCCCTGCTTTGCTCTCCCTATTGGGCAAGTATGTCACAGCACCTTGCACACTGGCCCTGCCTTAGATCCTGTAAATGTGGTGTCAGTGTCAGTGCTAGGATTTTCATATCCTCATACCCACATCTGAAAGTTTCAGTCAAAACTGAGAACCGGATGGGGATAAGGACTCCTGTCTGACCTTCTGGTTTTAAAGATGGGAGAGTGCTTTGTGCAGGGACTGAGAGGGCAGCGAGGATCCTGCTGCACAGGAGCTGCTGGTGCCAGGACACCAGAGCAGAGCGAGTGACTGCCACTGACTCCGAGAGCAATCCTGAGACTTGGGACTTGGTGGAATGTAGACTCGGGACATGTTTCTGCCTCCACAATGGTCAAAAAAAGCCTCAGATCTATATGAATAAACCGTCTTATTTTCAGTCCGGAAAAAATAAGGAATGCCATGTACTTCCATACTGTGCTGCAGGTTTCCCTCATCACTCAGGGGATGTCCAGTGGAAGGTTGTGTCTCTGCTGAGCTAAGGAACACCAAGAAATTCTCAGCATCACTGTTGATCATCTGAATAGAGAAGCAGAAAAGGAACACAATCTCCATGCTGAAAGAAGCAAATCCAGGCACGAAAAATGCAGTGACATCCACAGCAGCAAGACAAGCCTCTAGCACAGACAAAATCTCCTCGGTCTATTTTGCCCTGGCACTGTCTGCTTGTTGTAGCTGCAGAAGGCTGTAGGAGCACTGGGATGTGCCCTCCAGACCCTCCATGCTGGGGTCATGCAGTAGCTGATGTTACTGCCACAGCCAAGAGTCCTACGTGGCTTCCCGGGAGTCTTCATCTGAGTGCTCTGACCCTACAGCACAGCTGTTCCCATGCTCTGTGGATATGTCAGGATTTCTGGACATCTGCTTGCCTGGTAAGATTGGCTGCTTCAGTCAGGCTGCCTGACATGTGTAAATTATGGACAAATGTGCTGCAATCTACAAATACCACCATGGCAGAGACAGAGAGCACGTCCCCGAACACGGGGAGCTGGCTGCCCTCCCCTTTCTGTGATGTTTTGTACACATGTAGCAAGTGCTTTCTGTCATTAACTCTCATGGACCTTCCTTATAAACCCACCTCGGCTTGACAGGAGTTTTTGCTTTGGTTCACAAGTGCAGTTGGGATGTGAAGCTGCACGGGTTCGCAGGCTGGGCTCAAATGTTGGCACCAAGACTTAATGCACAGCTGTGGAGGAAGGGAGCAGAGAGGCTGGGTAAAGGAACCAAGAATTTGGAAAAAGAGGTGTTTGTTTGTAAAAGAGGAGCATAGAGCCAGGAAAAAAAAAAGAAAAAAAGAAATGCAGAAAAATTAGTGAGGAAAGAGGAAAGAGCAGGGAATGAAAGAGAGAGTTTTAGGAAATCAGGGGATGCATTTATTGTGCTGCAGGTGTCTGCCTACACCAATCTAATGTTCAGCTGGTTCTCTTAGTCCTCTCAGAGAAAGAGAGCTGGCATCCCTCTAACTACAAACCACGTATGTGCAAAAAAACCCCACAGCATCTGAAACACCCTGAGATGAAACACAGGAGATTAAATTACAAGCTAATTGGGCTGAGATGCTTTCAGAGAAATGGAAGTTTTGGCAGGAGGCAATTTCTCCTGAGGAGATGGCCTTGTCAAACCCTTCTCTTCCCCTTCTCTATTAAGCAACCTCACCCCTACTCTGCAGAAAAAGCTGTGCAATTTTTTTGGTCTGTTGGAGGTTTTTATCCTGGGCAGGTCTCCAAAGGACCATGGGACCTTCTTCTGCACATACATTAAACCAGCACTGCCTGCTGCATTCCAAATGGGAACTTCCTTGGGTTCCCAATGTCAGAACACATTTCTAGTAACGTGGTCAGGGACCTCCTGCCCTTGTGGGCTCATTTAGTCTGGAAAAGAGAGTGAAAGGAGAAATTCAGCAGCTGTCCACCACTCCTTGATAGACAATGATAAAAATGATGGAAATGAAACCTTTTCAGGAGCACAGGACAGTAAGAGAAGAGAATGGGCAGTCTGCAGCTTGGGAGGGACAGCAGGAAAAACATAATTTCATGAGGAATGTAGTGCAGCTACAGGTTGTAGAGAGGGAGCTCAGCCTCTGTCTTTGTAGGTTTTCAAAACCTGGGTGGCAAAGCCACATCTGACCTAATCTAGAGCTGTCTTTGAGCAGGAGGCTGGGCAAGAGGCCTCCAGAACTCCCTTCCAACCACTCTGTCCACAGTTCTAGGGTTATTTCCACTCAGGTTCAGCATTTAATTATTTTAGCTTCTGAAACTCTCTTGATATGACTATTTTCCTTTTAAAAAGACATCCTTAGATTGTAGCAGGTGATTGAATCTGATCCATCTTTGGTATGTTACTAGAAAACCTTTTCAGTTGTTAAAACTACCCATTTTGTGTATTCTGAAGCCAGCTAGAAGTACAAATTGGATTTGAGGTTGGGCATTATGCAGTTGGGCCTTTGGGCAGAGTATTTCATTTTAATTTAAGGGTGGTTTTCCTTTTGTTAATAAAATATTTAGCCTTTAATGCCACATAGTCAAACAACAGTTGGAGAACTGATGGATTGGTGGTTCCAATTCTGCAAGTTCATTAGGAAACCCATAACATTTACCAGGTGCTGAAAGCTAGCACATGATGTGTTAAATCTGTGATTTAAAATGAGCTTGATATATAATCCCTGAGACACCAGAGCATCAAGGTTGGATAAGGTCTCTCTGTGCTACACTTAAAAAAGCCAAATGAAAACTGTTGAGGTGAGTGAGATTAACAAAAATTGTTTCATATTATAGCAATTTACTTCTGACTCATACAATCTTCCCCTTTTGTTAGTTCCAAAATTAAATAGAAGAAAAGCTGTGTTTTTATGGAAAAGAAAGCAGCACATTTTTCCTTTGGATGCTCTGAAGCTGAGCTGAGCAAAATCTGATTTAATCAGATTTAACCCTAAGTCATATGGTTCCTGCAGGAATCCTGCAACAGTATTCTATTTTTTCAGGTGCAGAAGAGTTTGGGTTTTTTTTAGTTTTATTTTATGTGATTATTCACTCTGCTGACATTTAAGGAAATGATGGTTGGTTTCCCCATTGTGTATAAAACCTTTCCCCTTCCAGGAAATGTTACCAACTATTTTCCTAATCCTTACCGGCCAGGGTAAGTACAGCATTATAGGTTTCATACCTTGCTGTTTAATTCTTTCTTGGCTTCAAGAAGCTATGGCATGCAAGTGAATTTCTAGACTTTCAAATCTTCTCCTTCAAATTAACCCATTTGATTCTGTTAGAAAAGTTAAAACAGAACATAATCAGAAGAATTTGTTTTTACAACTGTCAGAAAACTTCCTGTAAAAAAAATCCTACCAAAAATACAGGTATTTTGCAAAATCAATGACCTGCTGTACCCCTGGTCAGTAGCAATGTTTCAGAAAGGCAAGCCAGCTGTAACATGAATATAGCTAAGTGCCAAAATTTAATAAAAAGCTGTCAAACTCTGACAAAAGGTGAAGAAACAAGGAGGTCACATTGTAGAGGGCACTTCCCTGTGCTCTGGTGATAACAGATCTGCTCTTCTTCAGGGAATCAACCTGGCATGAGCAGTGATATCACTGATTTGAACATCTTGCCTCCTTTCGATCAGGAGGGCATTACATTCAATTTATATTATATTATTGCTATTACATTGCATTAATATAATATAATACAATACATTATAATATAATACTGTATTATACTATGTTGTCTCTGGTTGTCAGGGTTCTTGTTGTGGCAGCTTTAAATGGTGTTTATACAACATCAGTGTTTCTTTGAGTCCTCAACAAGGGCTTTGGGATAAAACCATTGTCCTCAGCAAGCCCTTGGCTTTCTCCCAAGAAACACGTTTATGGTGTTTGCTTCCTAAGCAGGCAAAATGGTTAACAAAAACATGTCCAAAGACTGGCTGGGTGTTCTGATCACTCCCTGAAGGGTTAAAGCTTTCTTAATTGTGCTGCCTCCGGAGAGGTAGCTGTCTTTGTAGACAACACCTGTTGAAGGTGTTCCTTTGTAAACTTTTATCTGCTTGCTTATGAGCTGGGAATTGATTTCTTGATGACAGTATTTCTTCAGAGTCTTCAGTATATATAGCAGATCTCTCCAGGGTCTTTTGATGCCCCTAAAGATTACAGGTAGTGACTGAAAAATGTTATTGTATTTCCCCTTTTTTAAAAACTTTTTTACTTTTGGGAATTGTGGGATGCCTCATGAAAGCCAGAGATTTCAGTACATGCTCTGCAACTCCTGGTAAATTCATTGTAAGGTGACAGTACTACACAAAGCAAAACTGTATATTTATTTGTAGTCAAAGTACTTTCTGTATTATTATTATTATATGCATATATTACAGGCAGGAGTAGATATAAAAATTAATAAAGTAAAAAACCAAGGAAGCAGATGGTGAAATTTCCATTGTCTGCCCCAAGGACCCAACAGATGCACTGTCTAGATGCACTTACAATTTTGGTATTTTCTTTACAAAAGGAGTAGTTCTGGAGCACATATGACTGAACTCCCAGGAGCATGGATGCAGGAAGCAAGTGCAGCAGAATCACGGCTGCAGGGGAAAAAGGAAATGGTCATGGTTCTCACAAGCAAAGTGAGACCTACCAAGAATCTCTTACTGCCTATATTCTCTTCTGTCTGCCAGTTTTATGGTGATAACAATATCAAGTGAAAACAGAAGTCCAGCTGTAATGATGTTAATCCAGACAAATGGCAGGTAAAAAGCAGAGCAAAAGCCTGAGACATCAGTCAGTTATGCCCTGAGAGATACAGAATGCACCCAGCTTGCTTTGAAAGTGGCACTGCAGATTTGAGGGTTTTCAGCTTTTTTTTTTTTATAGACATCTTGCTAGGTGAAGCTTCAAAAGGCCCAGAGGCAATACAAATATGCAGGAAGGGTAGCCTGTTAAGGGCTGGCTGAGGACTGGGCACTAATGTAACCAGGATTAGTCTATGTGGGATTGGGAACATTTCACCAGGGGCCTGCTTCAGTGGAAGCAGAGAAATGACAACAACAGTAAACGGGACCTTATCATGGAATGTCTATATGGTGACATATAGTAAAGGACACACACTGCAGTGGTGAAATAGGGCACAGAAGGGGCTTGGTAAGATTATGCAAAATGGCAAGTCACTGCGAACAGAAGCTTCTGAACAGAGAAAAGGACCTGGTTTCTGCCAGCCCCACCGGTCACCCGCTGAGGCTGCACAATGGGAAGTGCCCTGCAGGCCTGGGAGCTGCTGCCCTACTCTGCCGAAGGGTTTGGAGGGAAGGCAAGGACCCAGGGAGTGTCAAGTGTTGCTAAGACTGTATCGGAGCATATGCAGGAAAATGGAGTAGTAAGGGACCTCTGGAGGCCTCTTGCCCAACCTCAAGCTGTGTGTTGTGTATTCTGGCTCTGGAGAAAAGCCCACTTCCAGCTGTCTGTCCAGCACTGCCCAGACCTCCCATGGTGCCCATTTGGTACCTACCTACACAGGTGTTTCATGATGCACACAACCACTTAGTCATGGCCATCTTCAATGGTGCCGGGCCACATTCAAGCGGCCAAACTGTGCCTTTAGACTGGATACACAGTTGGCATGATAGGATACATACAAGTCTGTCCCCAAGACTGGGGATCTGGAACAGTCAATTCAGAGTTTGACATGAACACCTGGAGACCAAAATAAGTCCATGATTTAAAATAAACTCTTGAGTGGCCTTCCCCTGCTGCGTCCCAAAATGTGGTGAAGGAGCAAACAGCCAGACAAGAAAAGCAGGTCCGTATAAACCACATCCCTCCTGCAGTTGGAATCCATTTGGCCAAGAAAACACAAAAATGATGATAGATGTGCCAACCAGCAAACTGTCTCTGATCCATAATCTTCCTGCTCTCATGTTCTTGTTTTACAACTTGAATCCCTTGAAAGGGTTAACAAAGCTGCAGAACAGGGAGGACTCAGAGGGCTCTCAAAAGGCTTTTGATAAAGTCCAGCACAAGAGCCTATTGAGAAACTTGGCCAGGGGTGAAAGGTAAAGTCTTGTCATGGATTAAAAACTGGAGAAGAGATAAGAAGCAAAGTGTAGGAACAAATGGGTAATTCTTAGCATGGAAAGGGATAGCGGCAAGGAGAGAATTGCAGACTGGTGCTGTGTTTACTTACCACTGCCCAGCCAGGAGCTAAAATGCACTGTTGGCTCAAAATGCTCAGGATAACCAAGACTGGGAGATTTAATACAAACCCACAGAAAAATTAACTTAAGAGTCCAGTTCTTCCAGGAGTTGTTATCACTCAGCTTGTCTTAAGAGGTGTGACAAGAGTAAAAAGGAAGATTGGTGTGAGAGGCGAAGAGGTGGCAGAGACAGAAAAATACAGGCTAATGCTGAGAAGACAAAACAAACACTTACTAAGCCATTGTCATGGGCAGCAAAATTAGCGCATCAGAATTAAAATGCTAAAAAAGTGAAAATAGGAAAAGAGAAGTTCTGAGATCACAACACAGCATTGCACTTGGATTAACTACACTGCCGACCACATCACCTGATGTACACCACTGGATGGGAGCAAGGCAAGCCTGAGACCTTTAAGTGAATGTGAACAGCCTACACAGCTGTGCATAAATTACAAGAGTTCTCCATCCTTCTGCTCCCTGCTTAAATGAATAATCACTGTCTGGACTCAGAAGAAGTACTTGTAGTTTTCCTCTGGAAATCTTTCTCATTGGAGAAAAATTTTGTAGAGGTTGTTGCTTTTTCTTTTATTGGTTAAAAATGGCAATAAATTCAATTCAGCATCCTGAACAGGGTTTTAAAAATATATGACATAAATTAACAGCTAAAATTTCATGGTTTCCCTCGTATCATACCTATTAAACCTTATTGTCTCCATTAGAATATCACTGCAGTACAGAGGCACTACTACAGTCAGTATTTACCTTGAAGATGAGTTACTTTACTTAACTTAAACATATTTATTTGGTGTAGAATGATACATCTACAAGTGTATCTCTCTTCCTTCTCTCAGCAGAGGAGGTCTAGGTGAAAACTTGAGTTTAATTTTCTCTTTTAAAAAGTCAGAGCCTTTTGTTGAGTCCCTCCTCTAGTGTTTAGTGCCAGAGACAGAAATAGTTCCCAAAACTCCTGGCTCCCAGTGTTATACTCAAGTACAAGAGTCCATAAGTGTCCTGGAAGATGTCAAGTGGAGTTTGTTCTTGAAATGTTTTGGCCAGGCAAGAAAACATCATCTCAAGAACTACCCTTGGAAGGATGCAAAAAGGATATGAAAATTCATATGCCCTGGTCAAATTCATCAGATGTAAAGGGAAGCTAAATAACCAAAAGCTGTTTGCTGCAATGAAAGGTGAAGGGAATTTAACCTACATTTCATGTACATATGATCTCTTCAGGATTCAGTGTTACGCAATGCTGTCTCAGGAGTACATGGCATTTTTTCTGCCCTTCATTCAATTTTGTTTCTCCTCATTTTTGATTCTTTTGAAAGAGAATACAGAAGACGAATAGAGAAAAATGGACACAGCAATTAAAAAGCAGATTGCATCTTTTCTACAGAGGGCTCATCTGCGGCTGCCACAAAATTGTTTGGAAATATCATGGATTCCCTTGATGACAGCATTGCAAGTTAATTAGGTGCACAAAGTCAGGTAATTAGGTGAGTGCAAAGAGGCAAAAGTTGAGAGCTTCCCTGCTATTAGAAATTTCAGACAAATTGCTTGCCCATAGGATCAGATGGGTTTCCTCATGTATTAAAGTCTTCCAGGAATTTGTGTTATGCAGGCTGCAGAAATTTGATAAATAGTGATGCCGCTTATACAGGTAGCATCAGTATGGTGTTCTGAAGATTGATCAAGTATTGTCAGAGGAGCTGGGTTTGCTTTTTGACACATAGAACAGGAATCTTCCTGTCATTTCTGTGTCATAAGGGAATGGCGAAAATGTCCTCTGCAAACAGCTGAGATTTGCTCTGAAGTGGAGAGATGAACTACTTAGGTTGGGTACAACTAACCACCAGAGGTTCCACTTTGTCATAAACATCAGCAAGAGGACTTTTTCTTAAACATGATCTCTGGTCTCTCTGAGATCAATTGGAAAACTATTGAATTAGCAGAGAATGAAGTTAAAACAGAACCTAAGACTGATGATCATGTCCTCTTCCTCCGCTGCCTGCACCTCTTTTCCAATACATTCATATAATAGAGCTGAATAATTACAGCCTGGAGTCCATATAGGCATCCCAATGAGCAGGATTGACATCCATAAAACAGGCTGGTGAACTGGATCATCCAGACGTGCGGCCAGAAAGTTCAAACATGAGCTGAATAAGAATGGCCATCACCAGACACTATCTCTCTTGTTCCTACTAGAAATTATTCAAGTGGTAGATTTAGTAACTGGCTAACTAATGAGTTCAGGATGAGCAGCTAAAATCTGAGCTCACTCCATCCAGCTCCAGGCATTGAACTGTGGTCCCAAATTTGCACTCCTTGTTTACAGTCAAATAAGAGGTAGACACTGCCTCATAGTAACTGAATAACCAAAAAGAAATGTACCAGAAGGGTTCATCCCCTCATCCAAAGCCAGGACAAAAGCAACTTAATGCATTCCTGACAGCTGGCTGTCAAACCTACTCCAAAAACCCTTTAGTGATGGAGATTTTATCCTCAGATCTAAATTTTTTAGAAAACAAAGTGTTTTTCAAACATCCAGTCTGTCTCTTTGAGTTCAATCTAAGATTTCTTGCCCAACAGCTAGAAACAAAATCTTCAAGCCATGCCATTTGCTCAGCATGGGACCAGTCAAGTTGGGTTCACTGGATACAAACAGGTGATTTTTAAAAAAATATGATGTTTGCATATGAAAATCAGACTTTTTCATTTCGGATTGTTTTAGGTAGCAGCAAGAGCAGGGCTTCCACAAGGGGCAGTGAGCAGCCATTCACCAGGACAAGGCTGGTGTGAGAGAGAGACAGAGAGGGAGGTGCTGTTAGCAGCTCAGTGACCATCAGACATGGCAAGGTAATGAGCTAGGTCTGAAGGTCTTTCCAGGAATAATTGTTGCTATAGTTACTACATGTTATTCAAGTATGAAAAAAATTGTATGCTTAGGAAAAGCTCTTTTATATTTCAAACACTGGAAGTCACATTTTGCTTCCAAATTACAGTCAATTAGTTCTAAAATGTCAGTTATGACTTTTGCATGTTTCTGTATTTGACAAATAGCTTCAGATTTTTGAAAATGACAGTTTTGTTCAGTGTTTGCACCTCAGCCTATTATGAGTCTCTGACAGAGAGTACCTTATCATTCCTTAGCCAACAAAACAATTAATAGTAATGTGCAAACAGAGAAATAAATACTGAATATCTGAATGTCTTCCTTATGAATTACATTTACTTGTTCTCCTTATGCTCTGTGCACATTTCAAAGCCAGTTTTCAGCTAAACTACTACATCCATGCTTTTTACCATGCATGTATGGAGGATGAGATGCAGCAAGTACAAGTTGATATGAGAGAGGTGCAGACCAGGAAAAAGGAGAAATTCTTTCATCATGAGGACAGCAAAGGAACAGGTTGACCTCAGAGCTGGCCCTGCTTTGAGCAGAAGGTTGGACTAGAGACCTCCTGGGGTCCCTTTCAGACTGAATTATCGTCAATCCTAAGTGCATTCAACTCATCTCACAGAGACAACCCCTCTTCCACCAGCTCTGTGTGATGGGCTCACCCTGTGAAGATCAGCAGGGTTTTTGGCCTTCTCCAGACTCTCCAGGACCTCTTTGGAAATGATAGCCAGAAGATATGGCACCAAAAATTCTCAACAGCACTTTGCTGGGAATCTGCAGCTCCAATTCACCTTGGTACAACCACAGGGAAGCACTTTCAAAGCTACTGATTTTCATTACATGTCTAGGAAGATGTGTATATCTAATATATGGGGACTGAATTATGTTCTGGAGCTGCCTAGTTTCCTATTGAATAAATATAAAAAGGTAAAAGACTGCTTTAGGGAAAACCAGCCTCTCCTCACAGGTTATCTGAAGCACCAAACTCAACTGATTGCAAAGGGAAATTCCGTATTAGGTGTGTTGGATTCGCACTCCCAGGCTGTGTCTACAACCTCACTGAGGCAGTGCCTACACTAGGCTGTGATCAACTGCTGCCATTCCAGGCAGGAGGATAGTGTGAGAAGCAGTGAAGTACACAAACACAGAGCTGATGACCCTAGCAGGGTGCTGCACAGACTCACTTTGGTGCAGGAACCATCCAGGGAAATAGTTCCAACAAGAATTATGCAGAAACCATTCTGAATCTCTCTACCAACACCACAAATAGTGGTTGTAGAAATCTGTTGCTGCAGAAACAGGGACAAAATGAGCCTCCTGTTCTTTCTCAATAAACCCAGATCTCAGTAGGGCCATTTTGCATAGTGAACCAATTAATCAGCTCAGGCACTAGATCAGACAAATAATTTCACTCCTGTGAGGAGCTGTCAGCACACTAGAATGATGAAACCAGCTAAGTATGTGTGGAACTAACTAGGAAAGAAAGTGATACATGACCAGAATATATTTTCCACTCAATAATGCCTGCCTGAATTTAGCCTCTCCAGTCATGCTAAACTTCAAGTCTGGAAAATACTTTGGGAAGAAGAGTAGGCTGTCCAGTGCAAATTGAAATAGTTAGCACTCCTCTATGTGTGGCACCAAAACATCCAATCATCTTTTATGCCTGTCCCTCAGCTTTCAGGAATGATTGCTGAAAACCTCACCAATTATTGTGCCATCTCAATTTTTCATTCTTGGGCAGAATAACAAAGAATGACATAGTCACCAGGCTTGCAAAATGAACCACCAGCAATTCTGGTGCCATTGTCAGAAAAGGTGTAGACCATGACACAGCAAAGAGACTCCTATGCTTGTACTGTAGGACAGCCTCAGTACAAATGGATGGATGATGATTATCCATAATTTAATCACCCAAATGGCTTGAAAAGTCTGTCACTGGTCACTTGAACTGACTCTTTCCAAGGGAAAATTGCTCCATTAGAATATTTTTAGAGAAGGACATGTTGAGGTACTCGTTTAACATCTCAAAAGCTTGTTGCAACATTGTGACATTTGAACAATTTGTATGGATGAAAGCACCCATAATTGTCATTTTGCAAGATGAAGTTGTTTCTTTGATTTTCTAACATCATTCAATTCGCTCTCACAGGCCCTATAGTATGACCCCGTGATTACATTTTTTATTCTTTGATTTAGTGACTCCAATTCTTAGGAGCTTATCAGAAACTTCATAGAATTCAGCATTTATCTTAAAGATCTTGCTCCCAGGGCAACTGATTACATAAGAAAGTCACATTTTATTCAAAAGAATAAGTTTCTAGTCCTCTGGGTTACAAATCAAATTTAAAACTCAGATCTGAAATATCCCAATTGCTTGTGAACTGTAAGATAAATTGGAAGAATGCTTCTTTCTGTCTCTCATTGTTTTGAAGTCAGTCTTAAAATGAAAGACACCTTTAAATCTTGTAAAATGGCAATTCTAGGTGATTTCCTCCATAGAAACTATTCAGTGTCACACTGAGACAAGCTTTAGAGAAGTCTGATTCATGATTTTGGAATATTTGAATTTGGTGCACCACAATTTGAAATCTGTAGCCATGAACATTTTGGTGCTTGTGTCTCTCATATCAGATACCAAACACTTTATGTGAGAGTATGAAACTTTTAGCCTGTGCTTATGTACTCCCCCCAGCCAGCTTCCTAAAGAGTAGACACAGATACTGCATAGACAGTGTAATTCCACGATATTTTTTAAAAACCCATCATATTGATTACCTCTTTCAGTCAAAGACATTACATGGCATCCTGCTTTGCATTGGATTTTGGTGTTCTGCATTGGCTCACAGGCATTTCTAGCATCTTATGTTTTGTAGCTTTGTTAGTTTTCTCTCTGTGGAGTCCCTCTCCACAAAATCTCGTATCTGTATCCACAATGAGTATCCTGTAAATTTGTGGGTTTGGTTGAGTGTACACTTAATATTCAGAGTGCAATATATTTTTATCTAACAGCTATAGAACAGGTATTAATAGAAGACAGAGATAACTTCTGTGAAGTGCATGGACCTTAGTTCCTGCTTTCCTTTGCAGACCAAAACCACAGTCTCTCAAACAGCATTTGCCTAAATGTGCTCTTTGTTGCCTGTGTGGAGCTATGCTGCAAGCCCCAGAGCTTTCCCAGGGAAGTGCCACTGCTGGGAAACAGAGCACTCTGGCAGAATGAAGACTTTTTTCAGGTCTGCACTGGTGTTGATTCATGCAGCAGCTCCTGGGGTGTGCTCAGAGCCAGGTGAAGATCCAATGCAAGGAAAGGCTGGGATGGAGACTGTGTTTCAGCCAGTCCTCACACCTTGCAGGAAGAGTGTGGAGACCAACAGTGACTCAGCAGCACAGGAGGTGAACAACAGGACAAAAACATTAGACAAGATGTGTACGTAGGAAAAGGTACAAAAAGTACAAGAGCTGCATGCTCAGCACCTTCATAAGGTGTTCAGTTCTCACTGCAGGGCACAGAATTGAGAGGCTGGCAGGCAAAGGCCACTGTCCTGCCAGAGCCTTGGGTCACCCCGTCCAATGGCACAGAGTATAGGTATGGGTATTCACCTCCTAAGGAAGCAGAGCAATGCTGGTGAAGACTGCCCAGTTAATTCCACCTCAGGCGTCCCCCAGATATGACCCCAAAAGCTAAACTTAGCTGTAGAAGGTGTAAAAGATGCCCAGTCCCACACTAGGTGTCTCTCTGACCCTAACAGAGACCTTGGGCTGCTCCTGGGATCGCAGACCATGTAAGAAAACAGAATTTCTAACATATGATAATTGGCCTCGATGTTCTCATGGGAAATTTGTTTATGGTTTGAAGTGCGCTGAACCTATAGCTGTCTGAAGCTTCTCACAAACTGAAAATTCTTGGAAAATGGCAGTTCAGAAACAATGTAATGCTTGAAAATGAAATGTCCTCCTTAGACTGTGAGCCTGCCTAGCAGATCTGATGGGCTTATGTTTCCAAATGCTGTTGAAGATTAATTTTTAACATGCATATCTAGTTGCTTTTCACAAAAACCTGCATGCAATCACAATTCCCTTTTCTTCTAAAGGTCATACAGAGTAGATGCAATAGAAAGCAGTATTTTTAATGTATACTCTAATTTAAATTGAGACTTAAATAATGCTATGACAAGCACCATAGAGTGAAAAAGTGGTAAGTATTTTAAAATGAAAGTCCCAATTCATCAGGAACACTCATCAGTGGGATTATTTCCATACGTGAAGCTGGCATTCACTTAAGTACCTTTTTGGACATGGGCCAGGGAATAATATTGATTTTGATGAGCTTTCCATTAATGACTCTAAAAGATTAAACACTTGGTTTTGGGGGTAATCACACAACTAAACAAATTGTTTTGATTTTCTCTAAAATATCCCATTGGTCCCAAAGGCCAGCTGGTTCAAATTTACTCTTGGAGTAAAAGCTTAGTTGCCATTAGATGTCTGTGAGGCAGGAGATGGCATTCTATAAATACTGTATGACCATGACCACAGCGGGGTGATGCTCGTTCCTAAATTGGATCAAGTGAATGCTGATATGTGAAATATGTTCCCTGCTCTTTCCTGGCCTCTTCTCCCACTATCCTGGTTCTGCTCCCTCTGATTGCATCTTACCATGCCTTATACCTCTTAATGCCTGGCTAATTTTAGAATCAACATCATGCCAAAGGCATGGTGATAATCATATATGCATAGACAAAATATGTGAAGCCCTGTAGGATGATAGTGTGCCATCTTCTGTGGACATTTATAACCCCCTTGGAAAGGCTCACTAAGGAAATGACATATGTTACTAATTAGTCGTGTTGCTAATAATAGTAATCTTTGCTTTACAGTGTTGGTTTCTTTAATCTGGAGCAGGTGAGAATCACCCAGGGTCCATGACCTGCACAGGGTTCATGGAGCAGTTTGAAATGTGTAGTAAAAACATAAGTTGGAATGTGAGTCACCTACACACTGAAACAAATGCACACTTTGGGTTACTTTAATGTGAGAGCAGTATGCACACGTTCAGCCATTGCTGCACCTTACTCTGACACTAGGGAGCAGGGAATGCCTGGGAAGAGTTGGGGCAGCATTATCTGGAAAGCTTCCAACACATTTCCAACACCCATGGGAATTATTCACCATGATGCTGGAGTAATTTGGGTTGAAAAACAGCAACTGTCTAACCACAATGGAGACTATGCATGATAGTTTAAAAAAATAGTTAAAAAATAATTATCCAGACAAAATTATGTGTAATATTTTAAAGTATGTTCTTTCCTTGAATATGACTCTGTTGATGCAAGCAGATACCATATAAATGGGATCCTAAGTGCTGCTCTCCATGGGGTTACATAGACCTTCTTTGGGATAATCTTGTTAATGCACATGAACACAAAAAATACCCTGGACATACACCAGCTGCCAGTATTCCAAGCTATGATTTTAAGTCTGCCACTAACATCTCTTAGATTTTCTTCTAAAGCCTCTCTGACTGTTCTTTTTTAAAGAGCTAGTTTTTCTGCCTTTTCTATCAGCTTCTGTGACTTACACCTCTAGTTCTCTTCCTCTTTCACTGAAATATCTGAAAAATACCAAGCTCCCTGCATTTAGATTCAATCTGGACTCGAAGGCTTGTAACCATACAACACAATGTTATTTGATGACAGATGACTTTAGCTGTAGGGGTTGACTGCCCAAAGGCTGCATTAATTTGCTCTTTTTAAACAGAGCTTGACCACTTCTGCCACCTGGCTTGAGCAAATACTATATTCCTCATCTACAATAAAGCTTCATTCAACCATCACCAAAATAATAGGTTATTGTAGCCTTAACCAACCTAGTCATCTCATCTTGCTAATTGTAAAGTTCTTCTACTGGTTTCTATATTAAGTGTGCAGAAGAAGAAAAAAAATAGGACAAATATAATTTTATTATGAGATAGATAAAAAGCAGAATGTCCTTGGCAGTGACTATTCTGAGTTATATCCCTATGAAATAACAGGAAGACTGAATAAGGAAAAGCGAGGTCGTAATAGATACTAAAGACAAGGCAGCCAACAAAGACTTAGATAGGTGAAGTAGGTGTGGATCATGGTTGTGTGGAAGCAAGTTGGAAAATTCAGAGAAATCACAATTATATCTTCAGAACGATACCTGGTGTGGCTACTCTCGTGAAGGCATTTGAACTCTCATTTGATGCCTGTAAATTATTCAAAACCTGCCTCATGGGACTTTTCATAGTTACAAAACTAGAATTTTAGCTCTGTGAATGAAAAGACTGAAGAGACGAAGAACAAAGCCCTTGGTGTTTTGGTGCTAAGCTAATACCAATGAATGGGCGTGCTGCTGAGGGAATGTCATTGGTGTGAGGGCACTCCTGACGGCAGGAAAATGTAGAGCTGAACTTTGTTTCTCTATGATGTGGTTAAAAGGACAGGCCTCTTGTGGTAGATCACACTCATTTCCCACCTGTGTTTTGGACTCTCTCTAGCCTGCAGGAAGGAGGCAGCAGTGGGATTTCAAAACTCCCTCAAATTGCCAGATCCTCAGAATGGAACAGGGAGAAACTTTTCTCAATACTTCAGGGAACTTGAAAGGGTCTTAATGGGCAGGAACACCTGGAGATGTCATAAAGCCTCTCTCTCCTGTAAACAATGCAAGATGGAGAAGAATTGGTGGTGAGTCAGGGGCCAAGGCAGTGTTAGAAATCCAAGGGCCATGACTGTAGCAGCCATGACAGAACAGACTGAAGGAAGAAGTCAAGCAGTTCTCCAAGAACTGTTCTGGCTGCACTGTTAAACTCATATCCAAAAGCAGAGGGTGAAGCGAGGAAACAGCCAGCAATCATTTAACAGAAAATCAAAATACGGAGAATTGAATTAGTCAAATTATCAAAGATACAAAGGGAAGAATTATATTGAGAAAGGATTAAGCGGCCAAAAGAAGGAGAGGCAATGACATGATCAGAACTGCTGGGATCTTTCTGACAGCTCAGAAACAAGTCCTTGACAGACAGTGATTTGTGTCCTAACCAGTAAAGAGGATAACAGTTGGTGTCTTCTACACACCAGCCATTCACACTTCAGATATCTGCTTGTAGATACACAATTCACAAGTATCAAATGTAGCTGGAGGGAAAGAGAGGGGATCCTTATTCTAATACATGCTGGAGGCATTTTTCTGCCAAAACTAAACAGCCTTAGAATTTCTAAAAATTGCAGAAGTTAATCTTCTTACTCAAACTGTTACATCTAATCCAGGAAATTCAGTATTAAACCTCATCTAGACAGTCTAAGAACTGACCACAGAATTAATTTTAGTGATGGCTTTTATACAAATGGTTTTACTTAATTGGATTTCTTGTATACAGGCAAAATGAAGCCCAGATGATTATTGTAGTGAACTGATACATATATTGAATCCCTTGGAGAAGTGTTTTACAAATAGAAACAGTGATAATCCAAATAACTTGCAAAGAAGCATGTGAAAATATGATTGTTAGCTCAAGCTTTTTATAGATTTGTTTCAAAATGGTCAAAAAATATTCATAACCCTGCAGTCAAGAATCAGAACTTCTGGAAACCTTAAGAAGCAAAATCAAGTAATTCGTTCATTTTTGAATAAACACAATTTCAACTGACAATAGAAACAAAGGATCATTTTAAAAGTTTTGAGGAAAAGATTAAAAAAATCCACTCAGCATACACTAAAAGGGGGGCAAACTGGCTAAACGAGACAATCGCAGAATTACAAGAATCATAATTAATGAAGTAAACTTTGACCAAGGCCGCACAGGGCTTGTCCCCATGCCATTATGTGTTTCTTTTGCTTATGGGGTGGTGAGGAACTGGCACAGGTTGCCCAGGGAAGCACCTCCACAGAGTGGAGGTATTGAGCAAACATGAAATTGGGTGGACAAAACTTTTACCATGACAATGCAAATACTGTATTTAGAGTGAGAGATGCTAAGAAATTTTCACAGTCCAAGACACAGTTCTCTGGAAAACTGACTTGGGAAAGCATTAAAAAGCAGCAGTAGCTGTTTAGCCAGCCGCGGCCTACAGGCTGATGCAGCAATTAGAAAGGCAAATGGGACTGAATGTCCATGCCAGATGTCTCTTGTTTTGGTGTCCTCCTTTTTGGGGTCCAGAATCCAAGAAGGTGTCAATAAATTTGGGCAGGAATAGTTGTCTGAGGATGTGGCTTGGAAAAGCAATCACAAGAAAAACCATCTCTGTGACTTATGAAAAAAAGGGAGGTGACTGAGTTTTTTTGATCACTGTCTAGCAGAAGTGTGACACCAAAGGACTTCATTCTTATGGACAAAGATGCAGGAGTCCAACTATGAGGAGCCGATGACAGGCAACTTCAGAATAGAGGTTTCTACCAGTGATGGAAACTGGCAACTGGAACAGTTTTTTTTTTGTAAACTGTTCCATATTTCATTGCTTCTTGTCTTTAAAGTCTTTGGATCAAGAGAAAAGGGGTTTTTTTTTCCAAGAAGATAGTCTTGCTGGAACAGAACTCTGAGAAGGTTCACATTTCACCTTTGGGAAGGTGCTGGACTAGAAGACTAGGGTCACAAAGTTCTGGCCTTATGAGAAACAAATTTGGAGTGTGGATTTTAATCAAACATGTCTTTGTATGCCCGTCTTGGAACCATCTTCACATTATTCCCTCAAATGTTCCCTATAAAGAAATGTCTAAGAAGGAAAATTAATTGCAAGTAAGAAGATATTGGTTTTGTTATGCTTAATCTAAATCCCAAATACATTCTTATTGGCTTTCCTGGGGTTTGAGAGACGTCAAGTGACCTTGTTTCATTGAGTCAGTTGCTCAGATTTAAACCAGGATTGCAAAATTAGTGATCAGGCTGTGCTGCGCTGTGCTGCCGAGTGTCTGGTTGCAGTTTGTGCCATATGTGCATTCCATTTCAAGGGGGCCTGTGAGAATTTTGAGGACATCTGTTAGCAGCACTGTCCCACAGGAATGCTCACAAGTCACTTGTGAAACAGCCCATTTTAATTTTGAAAATCCTCTGCTTTGTCTTTGAGATAGGGGCTTTTCTTTACAATTTGTCAGGGTTGACTCTGCTGAATCCAACTTCATCAGCTTTGGCACTCAATTCACAACCTAGTGTTTGGAGGAAAATAGCCCATCTTTGCTAGTCAAGATGTCCAATTTGCATTTCATTCATTCATTTTCCATTTGTGCTGCCAGGTGTTCTAAGGCCTCATGATATCTCTAGTCTCCCAAGCAGAATATTTTTCAGAACAGGAAGTATTTGAAATTCATCATGAAAAGAGCTTGTCCACTTTTCACAAATCCCTGCTCATCTTGACAGACCAGATATTTCATAGGCTCAGGTTTTAGAACAGGATCTTGAAAGGCTCAGGGAACTTCAACTTCCCTGTATTTTAAAGACATTTTGAAATCACACAATTTCAGATCTCAGTGGAAATATTTGATGATTTCATACTTGACAATTATCTCTCACCACAACCCTTGTCTCAAAGTGTATTGCTATTGACAGCTCTTTAGTGCCCTCTCATGATGATTTGTGTTTGACAGCCTAAGAGAGAATGTGCTCTTTTGGCAAACTCAAGAGTAATGGATGATGTGCAAACGCTTGCACTCCTGCACCATAAGTGACCCTTTGTAATAAGATAAATACATTTAAAAACTACAGTCCTACCATTCATCTCCACCCCTGTTACGAGACCAGAACGCAAGGCTCCTGTACAATCCTGCTATTGCAAACGAGAACGGAAAACGCAACTGTGTAGAGTTCTGTGTCTGTAATGAGTACCATCTCCATTGCCAAAAACCGTCCAGGTTTTTGCAGGAGGCACAGAAATAAAGGGGTGGTGCCCTAAGCCTATGCTGATAACAACACTTCCCTTGAGTTCATCAAGTTTAGTATTTTACCAATGACTCAATGAGTCTTAAAAAAATAAGGTACCTTGTAAACTGACAAAGAGTGGGGAATTAATGGGGGAGGACTACAACAGAAATTGATCTGGCCTTACTCAATGTAACTATATGAGCCTAAGACTTGTAGGTGTTCGTGTGTGTGTGTGTGTGATTGAGCATTATCCAGAATAAAATCAAATCTCTTCTTTAAGCTACTTAATTTAAATATTTGTGAGAAGTCAGCTGGTGAGTGGTGCGTATCAGAGCTCACTGAAGATCTCCAGGGAAGACAAAAGTATCTTAAAAATATTAAGCTCCTTTTCTGGCTAGTTACAGCGCTGGTGCTGATGAGGTGCTGAGAATGCATCCATGGGTCCATTTAAAAACATTCATCAGAGGTATTTTATATTGAAAAATCAGACAGAGCTCTCAGCAAGCTGATCTAGTGGAAGATGTCTCTGCTTATTGCAGGGGAGTTGGATTAGATGATCCTTAAAGGTCACTTCCAACCCAAAATATTTATGATTCTGTGATCTCTCTTTATGTACTGTTGGTCAATAAAGTTGTATTTTAGATATGAAATGAGTTATTTGGCTTAAAGAACTTGGGTGGTTACAGGGTTGGGTTTTTTTTTCAGTGAGAATACAAATTGACCTGTCAAAGCTCACAAATAAAAAACTTGGTGGAATCTGGCTACTTTTTCACAACAACACATTTTTCTCTACTGCTTGCTTAATGGCTCAGGAAGCTTAGATTTCCTTCACAGGAAAAGTTTCCAGAGCAGTTTAGCTGCTAAAATAATGTATTTATAACTATGGTAAAAGCAGTCTTCTGTTTCATTACTGGCACTTCTCTGCCACTTTTTAATTTGCCAGTTTCTCTGGATGAGAAGGAGATACCACGAAAGGAATAATAAAGTATGTCTGAACAGTAGAAGACTGTAAGAACTGGCAAAGTTAGCTGATAACAGAATCAGTACCTGAAAAACCCTTATTGTGGCTGTTTATCTACTATAAGCAAGATACTTTCTGGAGAAAGGCCTTTAGGCACATAACACGGTGTAGAGAAAAGTGTCTGGGAACAGGAGATACAATGTCTGCAGAATCCTTATCAAGAAGTTGGACCTGATACGCAACTCAAAGATGACTTAATGGGAAAAAAAGCAATCTTGAATAAGGAGATACACATCTTGGAGGTTTTCCTGACCTTTTAAATTATGTCTCCTCTTCCTAAACAACAGCTCTGTTAGTGCTTGGTTCTCAAGATCTTTCAGATGGAAGAAATACAAAAAACTTCAAATGAAGGATGACTTTGCTGCTGATGGAGAATCATGGAATGTCCAGCACCACACATTGAGCTCGAGGAATTGTGATGTTAACTATGCTGCACAGCAGCTCAGAAGGGGTAAGAACTGAATCACAGCTTGATCCTGCTATTCCACTGAGCTGCAATCCTTTATGGAATAATGGCACGTGTGTCAATGGGATTGCAAGAAAGGGGAATTCTGTGTGGAGATTTTAACAGAGCAGTGGTTTTGAGAAAAGGCTGCAAGATGTATTTATTCCTAGAAGTGACAAAAACTAACTTAAATTAGGTTCAGTTACAAAGCAACTGAAAACAAGGATTCAAAAACTGCTGTGCTGGCATTGCCTCTGCAACACAGGTGTCACATAAGCAAGTAGCAAGTAGCTGCTTAGTGGCACTATTCTGTGTGGAGCATTTCCAATCCCCACTAAGCAGGAAACAGAACACACCCCAATGGTGGGACCCTCCTCAAAGCCTTCAGCACATCTAACACATCTCATAGTTCTGTCAATTCTTTAATTCCTTATTAAAAATACTAAGCATCAGTCCTATGAAGAATATTGTAGGAAAAGGTTCATGTAAATTCTTTGGCCTCTTGTAATTGATCTTTTCTTTTCTCTTAGGCAATTTCTAGTCCGTGACAATATTTGCTCTCGTATACAGGGTATTTGTTTCCCAGATTGCCTCCTGTGGAGGACTTTGTCCTATGTCTCTTGGAAGTCTAAGAAAGTCACATCCACTCTTCTGGCAATGTATTAAAAAATTAGTAGATTAGAGACAATTTCCCTTCAGTGAATCCAGACTGAGTCGTCCCCATTCTGTCATGTTCATCCAACTAAACTTCTGGTTTTGATTAGTTTCAGCCAATGCAGCTGGCACTGGAGAAGGGCTCGCTGGTCCCTCATCCTAGGATCAGCTCTTTCTTAAACACAGATATGACATAAATGAGAGGCAGTGTATTTTTGTTAACAACTCAGCTCCTCTTTCCTTAAATTCCTCCAGTTCTCCTGGGGTATATACCTTTCATTCCTAGCAGCTTGTGGCTCTTTAGCTTGTTCAACACCTCATGTTTTAACATCTCACTGTCTACAATTTGAGCCTGAAAAAATACATCTGGGGCCAATATTTCCCAGCATTCTCTGTGGTGCAGACTGATATTAATTAATCCTTTAACTCTGCTGTAAAGGTCTTTATGCTCCTAAATACTTCGTTGTTACCTTGCCACTCTGGGGAGTCTCTCAGAGGCTTCTTGTTTCTGCTGTGGTGAAGCTTGACATTGTGGGCTATCTGCTCCTCTGAAAGCACTGTTCCACAAGGTACATGCCTTTGGATACATGCCTCCATAGGACTGCATTTCCATTTGCTGATCTTTGGCACTAGGGCACACTGCTGTCCTCACAGCATGCAGCTGAAATAGATACTCCTAAAATGCACAGTGCACATGCAGAACTGGACCTCCTTAGAAGCCTGAACATGGCCAGGTTCTGCTCTAAAATGCATAAAGAATTCATTCAGATCCCCACTCATGGCTTCTTTTGAGTGTTCAGTTACCACAAAATGAAGCGTCAGTCTCACGGTGGTCATGTGCCAAGACGCCTGGTTTGAGGAAGTGCATTCTCTGGAGAAGACATTTCCTTTGAGCCGATAACACTGAGCCAACAATTCCTTTCAAAACTGATCTTGAAATAAATGGTGCATTATTTCACAGGCTTCTATCATTTACAGCTGACAGTGAAGCATACCCAAAGGAAACAGCACCACCAGACAGAGCAAGCTTGACGGTACTACTAAGCTCTGGAGCAGAGCTGGAGGGGTATTTGGCCACCTTTGCCAAAGGAAAGTGGATGCAAACCATTCTTGCCAGCTTGCAAATAATTTCTGTTCTAGTTCCCTTCTTTATGGGCACACATTTTCCTGTCTGAAGCAGCAAACACTGATTTCAGCAGATGTTATGCAAAATGGAGAGGATGCAAAGTGTAGGTGTTTGTTCAGAAGAGACAGCGTTTATCCCCCTCGGATGCTGAAGGCTTTATGCAGAGCAGCTGGCCTGGCCTCCCTCGGTGAGTGAGACAATAGATGCCTTATTCTTGTTACTCTGTCTCTCAGATAAGGATTTATTTGCCCTATGATTATCCTCAGAGTAGCTCTCCCTGAGCTATCACAAGGTCAGGGAGCTTCAGGAGAAGCTCAGGCCATGAACCATGCACTCAGGAGAGATTAGATAACAATTAACAGTGGTATTTACAAGGCCAAAACCGTGTAGAATTGGAAGCAGAAGACCATAACATAAGTGGAGAAAATGTCTTTGGGTGCAGTCCAGGCCATAGGTATTTTCCTGACTCAGCTTTTCCTTTCTACTTATTATAATTTTTTTGTGTTTATATTGTTGGACCAACATGCCATTAAGCTAAACTCTTCCTTCAGCATGTTGTTAGCCACTGGACAAGAATTGCTAATGAAGAGCTGCATCCTTGCTTGGACAGAGCAGGAAGCCACCACAGAGGACAATAATTTCAGAGTGATGTTAGAAGATGTTTGTGTTCACACACTGTGTTGGGCTGGTGGGCCAATGCTCGGTGTTGTCTCAGGAATTCAGCTACAGATTCTGGCATTTTTTCACCAAGGTTTTTCCCACAATCTAGTTACAAGTTTTTCCCACAAACCAGCTACAAACTACTAAGATCCCTCAGCCTGGCCCTTAGCACCCAGGGGCCTGCACTTCTCCATAACCTCTGGATTTTTTTCTAAGAAAAAACCCTGCTCTTGTCTTACTCTTTCCAGTGAATTTCTGCCCCCATTCAATCTGCAGAAGATGGAGCATGTGAGTCTGCTGCAATTGTGATACTGGCCACAAAGAGCTCACAGACTTACTGTGTCAGCCACGCTTCTATTGCTCTGCTTCATTTTGTGTGCCTTCAAATCCCTCATCTTCACACTTGTCACTTGAGACAGCAGGTAGGAGCATGCACAAATGTTCTTGTAACCAAACACAGATCAGATTGAAATGAAATTGTGCAACCACTGTGACTTGCCTCTCTATTTTTCAGTGTCTGTACTTAGATGTGATTTTTGACACTTGGTTTAGGTATACTCTTTTACATTGATTTAGCATGTCAGCCTTGGATTGATCCCACACTCAGGTCTTGTCATTTGTAGACAGTGCAGACTGTAAGCTTCTCTGACTATTTGAGGGCTGACATCCAAATCCTCCGTACATGTCACCGTCCTCCCCCTGTCATGCTCTTGTAATAATTTTCCTGGCTTATATCCTGTCTCAAAATGTGATTGACTGAAAATCAAGTTCAGTTGATTGTCTGTGTTTCCAGGTTCTCTTCTTGTGTCTTAAATGTCTTTACTGATCTCATCCCTCCAGCTTGTATTGGCATATGAAGAAATCTGGAGGATTGGAAAATCAGCTGAACTTCATCTTCCATTAGTCTCCTTGGGCTTGTCCAAGCAATGCTGCACCACGGCAAAATTCTTATTTGTGTTTCAGTATCTTGTTTCAGATGATGACAAATATAACTAGTAGGTAACATTTGTTGCCATCATGAAACTTGGTGCTGTCACCATGCCACATCCTTGAAAATAACCTGGGCACACCTCCTCAGTCACAGTGTGGATGAGTTTTGAGCCCAGTGTGTCAGACTGGAGCATTGCAGGGATACATGCTGGGAAGAGGTTCCCTTCCTGTGTAGGATCACAGAGTCACAGAGTCAAGGAATGGCTGGGCTTGGAATGGACTACTGAAGGTCCTCTAGTCCAACCTGCCTGCTCAGGCAGGGTTCCTGAGAACAGGCCACTCATGATTGTGTCCAAGCAGCTTTAGAAGATCTCCAGAGACGGAAACTCTTCAGCGCCTCTGGGCAGCCCGTTTCAGTGCTTAGTCACCCCCACAGTAAAGAAGTTCTTCCTCACATTCTGGAGGACCTTCCTGTGTTCTAGTTTCTACCCATTGCCTCTTGTCCTACGGTTGGGAACAACCAAGAACCTGGCTCCATCTTCTTGGCACCCTCCCTTCAGATGCTTATGGACATGGATATGATCCTCTGTCAGCCATCTCTTCTCAAGGCTGAACAGGATTCCAGGCTGAGCCATTCCATCACATTTTCAGTGACTGAGGTGAGGTATTTAGGGCATCAGAATGAAATGAAATGAAACAGCATGTTGCTAATGCCATTTGGCATTATGCTGGACTTAAATAATCTTTCTGGGGGTAAGAACACATTTTTTACTTTAAGTGAACCAAGAAAGCAAACTGATTCTTTACATTTCAAGGCACTTTTCTGATCCATTCTATTCTGATCCATTGTTCTATTCAAATTAAGCTTTCAAATCTCATTACTTCTCTAGCTGCTCTGACTGCTAAACTTTTCCTTTGCTTGTCATGCT
Source organism: Irena cyanogastra (assembly GCA_013397155.1). Classification (NCBI taxonomy): domain Eukaryota; kingdom Metazoa; phylum Chordata; class Aves; order Passeriformes; family Irenidae; genus Irena; species Irena cyanogastra. The sequence goes on from VWZV01002532.1 coordinate 469,456, forward strand.
TTCATGCAATACAGTGGAGCTCAAAAAACCTGATTTAATTACATTTTAGAAGACCCAGGTTGCAATCACACAGCTTTCACCCTCACATAGGCCCTAGTAAACTCCCAGGCTGGGAATATCACCTTTTATGTCTACAATGTAGCTCCATGAAGGAAAAAATGAAGCAGAAACCCCTCTCTGCTAAACGTAACAGTGTACAGTCCCCTTGGTTACTGCAATAATGATGAAGTTGGTTTTTTGTCTAATTAGCAGATTGATCCTCAGGACTGGCCTTTAAAGATATACAAAGTTCAATCTCCCTTGCCCAATATTGAGTTGAAGAAAAATAACACAAACCAAACATTTATAAATCACTTGTTTCTTTACTCACCAAACTCCTTTACCTAATCTGTGGGGTGAGAGGGCACAAGCATCTTCCATTTGACAAATTCAAGTAGGTTTACAGCATGGTAAAGGGATGGTTAATTTGCTATAACAGAGTTATCATTAGGGATAACTGAGATATGATCCCTACCAGGGAGCTATGAGAGAGCGGGAGAAGAACTTTTCAAAAGGACATGTAGTGATAGGACAAGGGGGAACGGCTTTAAACTGAAAGAAAGAAGGTTTAGACTGGGTATTAGGAAGAAATAATTTACTGTGAGGGAAGTGAGACACTGGAACAGGTTCCCCAAAGACGCTGCAGATACCCCATCCCTGGAAGTGTTCAAGGCCAGGCTGGATGGGGCTCTGAGAACCTGGTCTAGTGGAAGGTGTCCCTGCCCACAGCAGGAGAGTTGGAACAACGTGATCTTTAAGATCCCTTCAAACCCAAACCATTCTGTGATTCTCTGTGGGAAATGGCACAGGACCTTACACACTCTTTTTTCATCCTTGGATCTAGCTCAGTTTTGTTCCACTCCAGAGACAACGTACAAAAGTACTTAAAAGTGCAATAGTGATGCAGATATCAGGCATTTGACTGAATTTTCTGTGTTCTTTGCTTCTGTACCAGAAAATTCACATCCCTTCCTGAATAAACGTTTTCTTGTTCTTCTCCCAGTGTCTCCTTTGCTTTGCTACTCAGTATACATAATGGTATTTATCCATATGCCCCTAGTCACCCTCTCCTGGCAGTGATGCTTGCCTAGCAGTGTGACTTAGCAGGTGACTTATTTCTGCAGCTTCCAGTCTCAGCCTCCCACAGTCCTGCTCAGGTGGAACTGGCCAGCATTCAGGGAATTTCATTATTTTTCTAGGGGGAACAAAAGACTAGTAAAAAAAATTACGAGCTACAAAGGTTTTTTTTCCTTTTTGCAGAAAAATATGTTTCTTTAGCCACAAATTTGTCTATTGACAAACGCAGTAAGCATTTAGTAAATCAGACTTTGCAATAATGCAATACTGCAAAATGTTTTGGATAAAAGTATCCACAGAAGGAGTTCAAGGTTCTTGCAAAACTTCGTATGCTTAGTATCTTCCCAAAAGGAAGAAAAATATGAACATTTTCTCTGAAATATTAATTTTTCTCGCAGGTCTGCTCTGCTGACAGCACAACTCCTTTGTTCCTGTTCAGTCCTACTTTCTCTGTGGCCAATGCAAAGATTTTCCCTTCCTCTCCTATTGAGAGAGATCACAGTTGATTTGTGTTTAATCCAACAACTAATTACCTCAAAAATGAGGCTGTGTAAGCACAGTCAATGGCACCACGAGGCATTTATATGTGTAAATAATGAGCCGAACAGCAATGCCCATGCTGTTTCCACTCCTCATCATCTCCTGAGCAGGGATTGCATCAAGAGCTTACAGACATTATATGTCAAGACATTCACAATATGCCAGGATTTTGCCCCCCAGTTCATTCTTTGTAACTTCAGCCTGACTGAAACATTTGCAGCTTGTCCAAAATTCTAGCCAAGCACTCACTGCCAGGATGTGACTAGCCTTCGGCCACTGTCTTTCCTGCACAAACCCTCTTCCCCTGTGTGCCACTGGCATTGTGGCCCTACAGCCAAAGCTGGCTGCAAAACCACAGGTTCATACAATGTTTTGTGAGAATAATAAGAGCTGGTGAGACGCCATTTACTCCTGCTCTGCCCAGCATCCCTGCCTGCCTTACTTACGGTCGAGGGGAGGATTGTGATACCCCAGTGTGCTGCAGTGGGGCCATGAGCAGATGCTGCGGAACCCTTCCCACTTCCAGCAGCCTTGGGTCAAGCTCAGAGCTGGCTGCTTGCTACAAAAGCCTCAGTTTGTTTGCAGGATCTGTGCCCCCTTCATGTCCAATTGGTCTCATGGAGGAAGGCCTTCTGCACTGCCAATCCTCCCTCAGCGCCCACAGGGCCAGCTCTGAGCAAGACTCCCCTTGTTCTATGCTTGACCTTCAGTGTTGACTGTCTGCAGATACATTTAAAACCTTTGCCTGCCCCTCAGCTGTCCTGGATGAGAAGGGTGGGGATAGCACCACATCCCTGGGCACAAGGTCAAGGGAGAAGCTCTGCAGAATCCTGGTAAAGCTTCTTTGCTCTAACTACACAGCTCTGCCTTGGGATAATTGCTCTCCCCACAGACCATATTACAATTTCTAACACTAAGAAACTCTGCCTCTGAGGGTACAAGAGGGCTGAAAAACAGTGGCTGTGAAATGGGGTGGCTTCTGCTTATGTAGGGCCTGTGCAGGGCCCAGAATTCCCTCAGGAGCTGCAGCATCCTGTAAATATCCTCACCTGAGAGCTGGTACCATGGGCTGAACAGTTCTCTGGGGCTGAAATTAGTAAATACACATTTTCCCCATGGTTATGAATCTCTTAGGTAATTTCAAGCTAAGAAATGTTCGTGCAACAGTGCAGGCCTTCACCTTAGCACATGTCCTCAGTCATGAAAACCATGGGACTTCAGTTACAAGGTCTGACCACAATTAAGAGGGGAGCAGAAAGGTGCTGCTGACATCCAGGGGGAGATTTATGTCCTGGGGTTTTGTGCACATTGCACACTGCAAAACCTCAGGCACTGAGTGACAGTCTTACTGCGTTATAGGGGAAAGAGGACAATCCCACTTAATAAATGACACACAAGTGTGATGATTCAGAAGGGCTAATTCCTCCAGACTAAGAAAATTAAAAGCAAATTATAAGCAAACAGGAGGAAAGGCAAAGACAGAAGGCTAATGGAAAGCAACAATTTTTCACATCAAAATAATCACATTCCCACAATCAATAAAGAAGACAACATTGGCTAAAATCCCTTCCAGTTTCTGTGGCAAAGTGAAGGCTCCAATCAGAAATAGAAAAGCACCATATGACAGAGAAAGAGAGGAGAAGCAGATCAGAGCTGATAAAAATGCAACGTTCTGAAGCCTAAAAAATTGGTAATGTGTGATAAAAATATCTGGGAAAATAAGGACTTTTAAATAACATACCAAGAACAAAGAACTACTTCCATTGGACCAGAGGATACAGATCCCACAGTGCAGAAGGATAGGTGTCAGGAAGGTGATTCCTCCAGTCTCTTTTCCCAATCAATCTTCAGGGGAGCTGAAAAAGAAGATGTGCTAGACTACTTCTACTTCTGTCATGTTGCAACACCATGTAGAAGAGTTTCCATCCTCTGGCTTTGCTGTACGCATGAACTATGGAGGCCTCCTTTGCTCTGGTCCCTGCTGAACTTTTGCTGCTTTCACCTAGGCCAGCAGTGAACAAGAGATTTCCACACAGAATGGCACATGGTTCCCTTGAGGGATGGGAGCTTGCCATTTACATCCTCTACAAGAGGCCTGTTCTCCTTTGAGCACAGACAAGCTAAGGTCTTGACTGTGTTTTTACAGCATGGCATTTCTCTCGTTAGTCTGCCAAGCCCTTTTTCTACCAGCCACATTCCGACAGGCAGTGGACAGTAGCTGTAAGACATGAGCAGCATCGAGACTTTCATCTGCATGGTTGCCTTTACATCATGTCCCACTCAGCTCTCATTCACTTCCTGAAGGAGGCACTGCCCACTAACAAGCTCTCCACAGCTCTTCCTCCAAGGCTCTGCAGACAGTAGTCAGTGACAGGCCTGCAAAAATCCCCTCCTTAGGTGAAGGATAAGGCAGCCACAGGGAATTTCTTATTTACAGGTTAGATGCATGAATTATCATGATAGCGACATTCTCTGATGGCCTTCAGCTGAGGGCCAAAGTCACTGGCCAGGTTTGAGTGCTCATTTGTGGCCATTGCATCTCCCTCTTCCCTGGAGGCTGAGTCCAGTGCTGGTTAGGGTGTCCTCACACCTCCTCCTGCCCAGCAGGCTCCTCGTGCCCAAAGCCAGGCAGGTGGCCTGGCAGGTCCTTGTAGCGTGTGACACAGGCACCCCAACAGCACCTAGCTCTGCTAGCACCCACACTATCCCTTCCAACCCCCACAGACATGATTTGAAAGCCTGCTGTTGGTTTTGCTGGAAGTTTGATTTAACTTTGTGCCGTGTTCCTCCTTGCAACACACCAAATATTTCCTCTGTGAACAGTCAAGCTTGGCTCTACCTTTTTTTTCTCTCTCTTTGAAAAGAGAGAAAGGGTGTCAGAAACAGAGCTTTTCTCAGCAGATCCATTGCTTATCTGCTCTATGTAACAGACCGTTGGATATTGGATCAGCTTCTGATAATATATGAATAGATTTCCCACCCCACATCTGAAAGGTTCTTGGGATGACTCATCTGACTCCTTCTCAGATGCTGTGAGTGCAGCTATAATACAAACCAGCTGTGTCCTAGTTTAGAAAAATATCCATCCATGTTGTTGAGGAATAACTGCAACTGGAAATACCTTAAAATAACTGAAGTAATCCATTTCATTTGTAGGCTGCAGCAAACTGCTGTTCCAGAATGGTCTGCACTTAGTGGGCACCACATTATCCTCTGAACAGGATTTATTGCTACAGATATAAAAAACAGGAAAACTGTTCTTAAAACATCTTCCTCCGAGGCATGTCTCTGCCTAAAACTATAGAAAGTGCAAGATATGTTGGGCAGCACAACAGAAAGGTCTGGGGAAGGGAAACCAAGGAAGGCTGAATCCAAAGTGCCATTAATGGTTGTTGGAAGTAAATGCCAGAAAAGGCAAGTTTCGGTCTCTTTTCAGATGCAAAGAAAAGAAATCAAAGAAAGCTGGAGATATGAACAAGGCTCTGTGTGCTCTTCCCCACATTTTGGAAAGCAGGAACTTGTCACAGCAGGATTCGGACTCCTGGCTGGCTCACCACAAGTCACAGCACACCCCACAACAGAGTCCACATTTTAGACAGCCACAACACATAACAATCTAGAGTAACCCCTTACCTTGTCAGGAGCCTTCAGCCTGTCTGCCCAGACAGAAGGGCATCAGGAGCCTCTGACTGCTGCAGACATCTGCAAGTGCCTGCTACTCCTGCTCCTTAAGCTCAACCCTTTTCTACTCCTGATGGTTTATGCATTGCACCTGTGTCCTTCATTACATTCCATATTGTTCACCTGTTTTCCACAGCTGAGGCCCATTGGGGATGAGGCTGGATCACAGCCCCATTCCCAAGTATCACAAACTGGGTACCTACAGGAACTCCTCCACCTGTCAACAGACTGAACTGTATCAGGGAGTGCATCCATCCTGTGCCTCCTCCTGCCTGGTAACACACCACAGAACTGAAACAAAGCTGTTGGCCAGAGCTTGTCACGGACATAGAGCCACTCAAATGTCTGCAAGGTCAGAAAGCTGCTTGTTCACCTGCTGGTTGCTCTTGAAGACTTTAGAATCGCTTCAACAGGAGCAGAGCCTGATGGTAGAGCTGTCCCACATGCAGGATCCACAGGTGACCTGCCAGCATTCCTCTTAAGCCAACAAAAAGACTTCCAGTGATTTCGATACTTAACAATTTCCAAGTACCTTGATGAATGAAACATTTCTCACATGGTCTTAAAAATCTGAAAAGGGTACTTGAAGTGAAAGGTCAAGCTATATTATGGAACCTGACAAGATGTAATGAGTGCTGGTTTTTTTTTTTTTTTCCTGGTAGCAGAAGTAATGTAAAGAGGGATATTTGCAGTCTACATTCACAGGGCTGCTTCCATGTTTGCTGAAGAGAAACTGATGTAAGCCTATTCCATCCCCACTCCTGAGACAAGAAACATCCAGAGGCAGAGATAGGAACTTAAACAACCTTTGCTGTATATATCCATAGTGACATCCTCTGGGATTACTTGTAGGAGAAACTTCTACAAAGCCTGGTCCAAAGAGTCTGCCCATGGCCAAGCTACTGAGGACTTTGTACAGCTCCCTGCAGTGTTTGAACAGACAGGTGAAAAATCGCTGGAAATTCTGAGCCCAGAGACTCTTTTCCCTCTCCCCCTAGTTTGAAAAATCAGTATTTCCTGCTAAATAATTGTTTCTGTATAAATTAATGGAGGCAGTATGGTAAGTGAAGTATTTTGCAAAAGAGAAAAAAGTGAGTCAACAGCAGAGAAGTGTTTCCAATGTAATCCTCTTTCACTCACAGATCCTACTGAGAGAGGCTTGAACCTCATGGATGTGGAAACCTTTACCACTGCTACTCACCACCGACTCTTTGCAAGATTCACCACAGCATTTTCCTGTCAAGGAGAGATGCCTGACCCCACTACCAAGTTTGGGTCAAAAGAAAGACCAAAGCTGAAAACAGACCTTGTTTTTGCCCTTTGTGTAGCTTAGGATAGGTGTAAAAGAAATTCCAGCTCCATCCAGGACTCCCCACATCATTCAGCCCCACTCACACTGCAGCAGACCAGCAGGCCTTGCAGGGCAAAAGAAATACAATTGGCATCACAGCATCTCTTTCTTACCAGTATCATTGGAAACAAGATTTACTGTTACTTTACTCCTACCATAAATTTTAAAAACCCAAATTTTATTTGCCATAGGAGTCTAGAGGACAAAGATTTCTCATTTACATGAACATTTGGAGAGCTTTCAGAGCAAACATGAAATCCAATTTACTTCAGTTTTTCAGCTACAAAAAAAAAAGCCCCCAAACCAAAATGAGATGATATACCAAAGGCTGGCATCTGATGAAAGGAATTACAGCAGTCCACAGTATAAGCAAAACAAGAGGCACTGCTCACCTTCTGGATACAGAATGACAGGCCAGACCAAGGCTTGCACTCAGACTTGCATCATACCCATCGTGCAGGGATAAGGGTTGTGCTCTGCTGTATTTTAAGAGGTTTGAAATGCTCCTGAGGATCCTGCATGAGGCTGGGCAGTGGCTGCTGCACAAATCTTGTTCTCCTGGTAAGTAAGTTGCATGCACCAAAACAAAAGCATTTTCAGAGGGATTTGATCTCATCAGTTTTCCTACCTGGTTCCACTTCAGATGATCTTGTGGCTTTGTCTACTCCTTTCTCTATTCTATTTTTGAGTACATATGGAGGTTTTTTTAAATAATCTGTTGTCTGGTGCATTATTCTGAACTGTAGCCATCTAGATATCACATTTCCTTTTCTAAATCTCCTGACACTGCTGACTGCTGCTGTTTATGCCTAACTCTGTAATTACATTAGAAATGTGTTGGTTCCTTGAACACACATGAAAACAATGTCCTTCTCTGTGTGTCACTCACATAGCAATTAAAATTTTGCATTTTCCTCCAACCAGATAATGGCTGTCATTTCTTTATGCGTAAAGCATCTTTTTTATTGCTGTTGTTTCTGTAGGTGCCCCTTGTATATCAGGATCATTTTTTAATAATTAGATGAGAAAATTGCCAACCACCACAAAGATAGGAAAAGGTAGACAGAAGACTTGCAGAGATTAGGGGAGTTTTGGAAGGTTTCCAGAGCAAAGCTGGGAATTTGATCACTTGCAGAAGAGGTGACAAAGGTGAATGGTGAAGAGGAAGGTTGTTTTTCCCTTAGGGCTGCCTTCCTGTGTTGACTTGGACATGCACACATGGGCTGACTGAGCCCTGGCTGCTCCCTGTGCCTCTCTGAAATGCAGCAGTGTGGCAGCAGCTGCCCTGCTGCTCTGCCTGACTGCCTGTAAGGCAGACCCTGGGGCTGTGACTCCAGCTCTGAGTACACTGGAGAGCTGTATACATGGCCATAATATGAGTAAAGGCACCTCAGGGATGTGAGTGGTAGGAGGTGACAGTCCCTGGCCTTACAGTGTCCCCTGCTGCATTGTAGACACCAGTGGCACCGCAAAGTGGCCTGGTTTCCCCAGGTAGCCCCCAAGAGGGTGACTTGCAGTGGGAGTGCCTGGGGAACCCCACTGAAGGGGGAGGAAAGCTTCTCAGCTTGCAAACAATCCATATACCCTTTGCAGGGAGTAAACCATGATGCTAAAATGCTGCCCAGCACAAGCATTGTGCACTGGGAGAGGGAAACTAAAGCACCTTCAGAGAGAACCCAGCCAGATGGCGGCCATGGATATGCCCTGTATCAAAAAATAAATCATTGTGATCCTGACTTTTCCTCTTCACTCAAATTGTCTTTAATACACTGTTTGCAGAGTAACAATAAAAAAATAATTTAAGAGGCATTAGCTGACTGATGGCTGTTGCTTATCCTGCAATATCCTGAGGACCAGACCCACAGGACTGGGAGTCCAGCAGCTGAGAGGTGCACTGGCAGTCACACAGGTTTGCACCATCTCCTAGTGACATGCCAGACAGTGCAAATGCCAGAAACCCAGCACAACTCCTGAGAGGGAAATAATCACTGCTCTCCCCAGGGAAGGGAGAAATAGCAACTGTAATTCATGTAGAACAAATTCACCTTATCATCAGTTGTCACGGGAGAGTCCCTAGGCACTGCTGAAGAAAACGCAGCTGGAGAGAGGCAGCTTATGTCAAAAAGTCCAGCAAGAGCAATCAAATGAGCTGAGAAGGGCATGCTTGTGATGTGGCGGGCAGAGGATTGAAGGCTCTGCTTATTTGAGCTGACAAGCTTGGCTGGTGGCTCACAGGGCCTCTTCAAAAGGCACCTCTGCCTCTGCTGGGATGAGTGTTTGACAGGTTTGTAGCACAAGAACTCAAGTAACAAGCTAGATGTTAATTGAATTTATTCACTGGTGATGGGTACATGGGTTTCCTGTGCTTTTACTCGGGTTTGCATGCAGTCATAAGATTTACAAGCTGTGAACATCTGCAGTTTGGAATTACTTTTACAGCTACAGGAGGCTTTTCAGATTAATTTGTAAGATTAAGAATTTCCTGCTCACATATCTTCTTGGGGTTTAAGAAGGGAAGTGGGCAGGAAAGTGGTAGGAGTGCTCCTTTCCTGGACTGTTAACATTCCCACACATACAGCTCCCCACCCTGAGAAATCCCACCAACTTTGGAGAACCTTTTATGTCACCCCAGAAGCTAGGCATCTCCAAAGCTCATTGAAGCCCAGATGTCTCCAAAAACCTTGTGACTCATGTTCTCTTAGTCATCTGACAGCTTCACCTCAAACTAAGTCCACCCACCTGCTCCTGGAGTGGATGATGTTGATTTTCCCTGGCTTCTATAACCACATGGGGAAACATCCACAGGCCTACTGTGGATGGAGAGATGGTGGCTAAGTTTGCCTCAGAATAAAGTGGTAAATTTGGCCTGTTTCTGAGAATCTCTCCAGGAGCAGAGAGGCAGCCCCTCAGGTTTTGGTATCTTTTCTTTCTTTGTAATGGCTTTTGGTCTGATAACACGAGCTAGCTCTGAGACATTGTGCTGGGAAAATTGATAACAATATGCTCTCTTCTTCTGAGCTGCTGCTGGAATTGTTCAGTGGTTGAAATAAGTCCTTTGATTATTGTTTCCTATTCCTTGACTGGTTTGATAAGGTATTTTGAAGTCAGTGGAGTAAACCAACTCATACCAACTAATGGTGAGGCTTGCTATTGTTCTGGGATGATTTGTGCCATGATAATTTCAGAGGCATTAGGATGCAATGTTTAATTAATTCTGGTGAATGATTTAAATGCCAGTCAATTGCTGCTAACCTGAGATAAGGCTATTTGTATAATTTCAGTATAATCATCTTCTCCCCTGCATTAATTAACACATGACAGTATTACACTGACAGCTTCTTAACACTTCTCTAACATTTCTTCCAAATCTCTCTCTCCCACTTCCCTGTGGACAATGTGTCAATAAAACCCCCAAGTATTCTTTTTGAAAGCCCTTCATGTTTTAGTATTGTGTTTTGCTGGGTGCAATGACACAGGCTCATACCAAGGCCAGCTGGTCCCTGTCTGGCTGAAGGACTGATGAAGAAGCCATGCGGTTTCACTAGCCCTCAAATTCATCCTGAGATCCAGAAGCCACACATACTGCTAATAATGTCGGGACTTGGGAGATGTGAAGAACCTAGGGCAAGGCCCCCACTGGGATGAGGAATTGCACAGGACAATTAGTCAATTGACTTTTTTGGGTACTATTGAAGTGGTCCATGCTCTGCTGCTGAAAGGACACCATGTGTTTCATAGTGCTGGAAAACATTTTTCAGCCTGTGGGTTTGTTTCTCATCATCTTTGTCTCTGCCTCTGTATTTTAGCAATAGCCTTTTCATGAATTATTGTAAGCATTACTGCACTTCCCAAACATCTCTGCCGTTGTTCATCCGAATTCCTGAATATATTCTCTAACATTTTCTGCAAAGACTTCTGTTCTGTATGACACAGAGACCCACCTTCACCTCATCAGGGAATGACACCTGGGTCCTCTTGACCTCACATTCTCCATCTCGTGGCATCACACCAAACCTCAGATGTCCAAGTTAGATACCCTAGCTATGTTCCCTCTATGGTCTTGGAGACTCCCCATGTGTAGTTATTTCACCAGATTTGTCTCTTGCTCCTTTAGGTGCTTGTAACCAGCATTAATCCAGGAAGAATCTGGGGTCCAAAATATATCCAAAAGTTTAACTATTTGGTTTTTTAGCTTGCTCTCCCCCATCTAATCATTAGTTCACTGCTGCAGACAAACAGCTCTCCAGAAATGACCCTTCTTATCCCCTGCCATGAAAACAGAACCACAACTCCGGCACCACGAAAATCTCTGCAATGTGATTTCAAAGAGGTAGATGCAGGCTTTGGAAGGAATAAGTTGTTCACAATTCACTGCTCAGAAATATCTCACAATTGGCTGATGTGGCTTTGAACTGAGTCACAACAGCACACTTGTGCCTGAAAGGAACAGCAGCTTCCCGAGCCTGGACTGTGCAGAGGTTGTTCCTCTACCACCCCTTCACCCTGCAGTCCTCCCTCTGGCTGGCACACAATTTTCTGAGTCACTGGTGCTTGTGCATCTTGCCCTTGCACAGTGATTATCATTTCTCAAATCATCAGTAGTCCTTCCTCTCCTGCTGCCTCTGTCTTAAAATAGCCAATAGAGCTCTGCACCCTGTGGAGAGGATGACTTTGCTCTTAAACCACCTCCGCGGCATGCAGGTAAAGAAACACAGTAACGAGTGTCTAAACAGGGCTTCTCACAATAACCTTTTCAGCTAACTGCATTTCTTTTTTTGGTTATTGAAGTGTGGAAGGAAGTGTGATCTTCTTTGATATATATCAAGCTTGCCTAACTTGGTTAAGAACAACCACAATGCTCTGGCCCTACCAACTCCTGGACAATGGCTTGGACTGATCCTTTCATTGATCGTCACCCCCTGAGTCACCAGGCATCCAGAGTTTCTGCAAAAATTAAGCACCAGTTGAAACTAGCTCCTTAAGTCTTATCTAAACCTGCGCAGAAGAACACTAACAAGAAGATTTAAAAGACTAAAAAGTTTCAAAGGGATCAGTTTTGTGCCTGGAAGTATTAATTCCACAAAGCAGAAAGGTTTGACTAGATATTCCCTAAGCATCACTCCACAGAACAGCATTTCTGTTTACCCCATCTCACCCATATTTTTGAATGCAACACACTATAGCATTTTTTTCCCTTGGATTGTGGTTTCTAAAATGCTAATACCTTTTAGCTGCAGGTCTCCCTACGTTGCATTTCACTAGTGAATTAAATTCTCAGTGCTTGATGTTCTTGCAGGCTAGCAAATGTATTTGGAGTGCTTGAATGCTAATTGTCAAAAATATTTTCACAAGGCTCTACAAACTAAATTCACTAGAATATCCTCAGTATTCAGTGTAAAAAAATGGTCTGTAACAGAGATCCACCCTTGTAAAGCTGTTGCGGAAAAAAAATAGACATGTATAAAAAATGTTTCTGATAGAGGAAAAAATAACAAAGTAGGTGAGTATCTGGGAAGTACAGCTTTGTTATTAAAACACTGGGCTGGGAGATGGATGTCTGCATCATATTTCCAGCCTGCCACAGATTTCCCATATGACTGTGGACAAATTGCCTGCAGATTATTTCTGAAACTGGCCTGCAGTTTTTGGGTGACACTTTCTGAAGACTGATGCTTCCTTTTGGCTCCAGCAGCACCAGTGCTGCCTTTAATCCTGAAAACCCAAGGCCAAGACTGTATTAGCTCTGCCTGTGCTGCTCTGAAAGATCAGCCTCCGGAGCAAGTTCAGCACGGCGTGTCCAGTCTCCTGCCCACCACAGTCCTCGTGTCCCAGCCCAGGCTGCTGGCTCACAGCCTGCCCCGGCAGCTCTGCCAGCAGGGTTTAGACATTCTCCTGCTCTGTCTGGCTGGACCTGCCAGAGCAGATCTGTTGGGTTTACTCCATGTTTAACTAGCCTGATCTACCTGTCACTGCTGAGTGCCAAGGCTCAGAGCTCCAGCACAGCATCTCTCCAGCTCATACGCAGGCCTACAGGGCTGTTTTGTAGGGAAAGACTTGAACAGTGGTAATCCTAAACTGAAGTCATTCTGCCATAAGATTGGATCAAGCAGTTAGAAACAAAGGAAACAGTCATTGGCATCATAGAATAATTAAGGTTGCAAAAGCCCCGTAACATCATCAAATCCAACCACTAACACAGCATTGCCAAGTCCACCATTAAACCATGTCTCTAAACACCACATCTACACTTACTTTGAACACTTCTAGGGATGGTCATTATACTACCTCCCTGGGCAGTCTGTTCCAATGCTTGACCACTCTTTGAGCGAAGAATTTTTTCCTAATATCCCATCTTAACCACTCCTGGTGCAAACTAAGGCCTTTTCCTCTTGTCCTATTACTTTTTGCCTGGGAGAATAGGCTGACCTCCACCTGTTTACAACCTCCTTTCAAGTAGTTACAGAGAGTGATAAGGTCTCCCCTGAGCCTCCTTTTTCCAGATAAAACACCCCCAAGCTCCCTCAGGTGCTCCTCATCAGACCTGTGCTCCAGACCTTCCCCCAGCTCTGTTGTTCTCTTGTTATACTCCAACACTTCAGTGTCTTTCCACTGAACATTCCAATTTAAAAATCGTTTCCAACCTCAGTCTGTGCCTTGGTTCCCTCCCTGGTACAAGGGGTTTGGTCTCACTAATTAACTTGCAGGCTGTGACAACAAGTACTTGTGTTTTTGAAGTACCCAAACACCAAAGAGTTCCAGAGATGTGCCCAGGAGAAAGTGAGTAATGCTGTATTCAGAGTAGGGTTTAAAGATGGATACTAAATAAGACACTGGACCCTTCCACAACAGTAAGGATAGAAGAGATTATTGACTAACTGCTCACTAATTGAGCACCATCCTTTCTGGGTCCTAAATCAGATGGGGGACTAGAGGAAACAATGTGTGCAACTATAATCTGTCTTCAAATGCAAATGCATGGAGGAGCCTGAATTAACACTGCACAAACATTATTAGTGCCAACATTTCCTTAGCTGAATGCTAAATTTTGACTGCTTTTATAACATACTTTTCCCTCTTCCACTCTTGTACTTCACAGCATTATTTGGGCCAAAGGAAATGGAAATAGAACAGAGATAGCAAATACTTCCTTCTATTCTTAAAGAGCAATTCTCTTGCACTGTACATTGGTGGGAAACAGAGATCTCACAACACGAGAGAACGGGGCCCTTGGCATCAACACTGGGAAGCCAAGAACTGGGGTGTCCCAGAATCATAGTTCATAATTTGTGTTGGGACTTGACTGTGCCTTTGTTTTCCTATTTACACAATAACAATGCAGATTCAATTTTCAGAGGGATTTTCAAGGCCTCACTAATGTTTGGTGGCACCATTCATAAAGAGCCTGGAAAGAGCAGGTTTGCACTTTGCAGCAGAGTACCTGATGTCTTAGTCCTCAGGCAGTAGTAATTACCACTGATTGCCTGGTCACATTACCTGCCAGACTATGAAAGAGCAGAACAAACTGTAGTGAGAGGATCTGTTTTGCTACAAGTAGCAAAATCCCCCTTAGACAACACTCTTTACATGCTGCCATTGACCACAGCCAAGGAAAAAAAATAATGCACTGGTGTCAAATATTTATATATTACAGCTCAAAAATACCCTCCAGGAAGAGCAGGAGAGAAAAGAAGTGAGAAGGCAACAACCTAAGACAGGAGGAGATAATTTGTAGGAGATTGGCAGTTCATATATCTGTAAGAATGAATAGAGCCAGTGGAATGGTCCCTGTGACACAGCACAATAGTCTATTGTCTCGGTGCCGATAAATCAGCCCCTCAGCCTGTGCTTTGAGAGCCATATGTTCATTATTAAACACTGTTCTGTGCTCCCTCTTGTGTTTCCTCGCCAGCCTTGTTCCACGCTGTGCACAGAACGCTGCCCCTCCTACCTGGATAAAGCTGTGGTGGTGACTGAGCCTGGAAGGGCACTTCAGGTACCACTGTCCCACAGAAGTTGTTACAGCTCCACGCAGCATCACATTGCTCTGCATTAAAGTCTGGCTCCCAGCAGCGCCCACCACAGTGTACCAAACCCTCTCAGCGCTCACACGTGCTGCCAGGACAGAGCTCTGCTTCCCCCACTGGCCTGTGGAATAGGTCTGTATGCAAGGTGTTGATAGTGGGAGGCTACAGGGGTGGCTTCTGTGAGAAGCTGCCAGAAGCTTCTCCCATGTCTGACAGAGCCAGTGCCAGCCAGCTCCAAGGTGGATGGAGGAGACAGGGAAAATCGGGAGTGCAGTTAAGCCCAGCAAGAAGGGTGGGATGGGAGGAAGGTGCCTTAAAATTTAGGTTTTATTTCTTATTATGCTACTCTGATCTAATTGATAACACAATAATTCTTCCCAAATTGAGTCTGTTATTCCCATGACACCAGTGGGTGAGTGATCCTTCCTGTCCATATCTCAACCCACGAACCTTTTATTAGGATTTCTCTCCCCCATCCAGTTGAGGAGAGGGAGTGATAAAGTGGCTTTGGTGGGAACTTGGCATCCAATGAGGGTCAGCCCACAATGTCTTACCAGACAAGTCTGCACAGCGAGGAGATCTCAGTTCTTGCCTCAGTCAATAGGATCTCCTCCTTCTAGACAGCAGCAAAATCACCATTTCTCTTTACGGGAAGCTTCTGTTGAGAGCCATACTCTGATGAGCACAGGAAGATTATGAATTTCTTTACAAGAAGTTTTATTATTTTAAGCACTTTCCTGCTTGAGCGCTGTGCAATGTCATAAAGACATAAACAGCTTTATGTGCTACCAAACATGCAAATGACTTAGAGCCACCACTTTCCCCAAATGCAGGCTTTGCTCTCCACTACCTGCCTGCAAAACAGCTGCAGCATATAAGGTGGGTAAAGGTAACTTTGTCTGCACCTGGGCCCAGCAGGCAGAGATTAGCTCTCAACTCCCCAGAGGGCACTGTTGGCTGAAGCAGATGTAGTGCTGTCTGAGAAGCTGAGCTGTTGATCATAGACAGCTTTTAAGATTTCCTTTCCCCTGGGAAGGGTGTTAGGCACCATGATAAAAATGTCCCTAAAAATCCTTCACTGAACCAATCTAACCTGGGATATAAAAACAGTAAATCCAAGCAGTTTTAGGGACACATTTGTTTGTCTTCAGTGCTTTACTCAGCTTGGGCAATAAGCAGAGAACATTTTATTTGTCTTGGCTCCAAATCAGCTTTTTCCTTGATTGGCGGAGAGAAGGTGGTGTTTGCATTACAAGATACAATGTAAAACTCTGGGTAGAAGAGCCATGGCTGATAACCAAGAGGACAGCAGTAACTTTTTGAGTAAGTAGAGGACTCAAATACTGGCTAACTGCCCTTACAGAGGGCAAATATTTTGTCAATGCCCCTCTGTGGGAAAGAGCTGGAGGGTGACAAGACAATACAAGAAAGATCCTGCAGTCATACCTGTGCACAGGTACTGTATGGCAGTACCTTCAGCTGCTCCTAATAGATGGCTTTTGCTTAAAATATCCTGTGCTGAGGAGGAAGCAGTCTCCCCAAGCAATCTGCTGCAGTGTTCCTCCAGCCTTGTGTTGAAAAGTCAGGTGAGCATGTCAGATGTGCATTATCCCATCCCCAGAGACTGGCTTTTCCTCCTCCTGTTTGCAGCTCACTCTCTGGCACAGCTCAAGTTTGCTCAGTAGCTTGCTAGATTTGAAAGTTTCTTCAGTGATCTATCTCTCGCTAAGAAAGAAATTACTCTTTTCCTCTGACCCCTTGATTTTTCCTTCTGTCTTGGGCAGCAGGGCTGGATTCTCGTGGGAAAACTTGTGTGGGAGAAATTCTGTCTGTGCTCCCAGCTCCCAGGTACACAAGCACATTGAAGACCTTCAAAAGAAGGGGCATGAGCCAGTGGCAGGCAGGCATATGTCTTTCCTTGGTAAGTCTCCACACCAAATAAGAGCCAAAATTCTCATGCAAACAGTGCTTGGCTGAAGGTGAAAATTAAGGGAATGAAGTCTGGCCACGCAGAGCATCTGTGGCAGCATATGAAAAAATGTGATTTACCAAGCAGGAGAAATAGAAGACAAATTTCATGCTGCAGATAAGGACAGACTGAAACAAAATACTGTCTGAGTGCATAGATTAGAAGGTCTGAAAATCTGATATTATTAAAGGAAGATGTTGCATTTGGGAGTAACTGTCTCATTTAAACATTAATAATGAAAAAAAGCATTGGTTATAATATATGGCAGGGAATATATCCATCCTCCTAAAGATAACAAGACAGATGATTTTCCCAAAACTCATGCCCCTTTTGGCTGTAACTGAGAAGGAACTGGGGATTGCTCCAGAGCATATGGACCAAGGATTTGCTCCAATGCACATCCTCTTGTGAACATGCCACAGGCTATGATTAAGTGTCTAAAAGCATTTGTGAACAGAAAAATGATATGTCTGATGTGGCTGTGTCCTACTGCTTCTACTTTGAAAAAGGATTTGCAAAGTAATCCCAGTATTTCTAATGCTTCCCACTGTCTACATGCAGCACATCACTTACATTTCCATCTCTTTGGAGTCCTTGTTTATTCAAAGGCAAATGTGTGGGTCTGTGGGGATTTCCTTCCTTGTGTAGAACGGCATTTTTCATGGTACAGCATAACACCTGGATTAATTTGAAAGTAGTCACAGAGAGACATTCTAGGGATCCCAAGCAGAAAGGTCTCTATACCTAGAACAAATGGAAAGGTGGCTGTCCCTGCTCTGGGCTCACATCCCACCTGACAGGTCTCCTGTCTAGCATACAGTCCTAGATGTAAGAGCAAAGCCTAGCCACTACTACAGGGCTGAGAAGGAAAAGAGAAGAAAAACAAAAAATCAGCCAAATGAAACAGGAAAGCATTTCTTAATGCTTTCAGGAGCAGCACCACAGAACAAATACCAGCTCTGAACTAAACCTCTCACTCCTTCTGGAACTCAGAGCAGAACAGCGTGGCTGCCAAGCTACCAGGCCTCTCTCCAAGGCACTGCCAGGCTTTGGATAGCCCAAGCCCTCTCAGCAGCTCAATTTTCCCTGGAGAGGCTGATCCTCCAGCTGCCCTAGTGTAGTGCTCCAAGCTCACTTCTATATTGTACAGACTAAGCTTACCTCTAATTCTTCTTTGGAAGCTGCTCTGCATATTTCCACTGTGCTCTCTGAGTGTGAAACCTCTCCAAATCCTACACCTGGCAAGGTATTGCTGCCTCTCCCCACCAAAGTTCATGAACTATGCTTCATACACTCCAGTCTTTTGGCATTTCCTATAGAAATTGGTCCCTTTGGGCCTGTTTTTGTCAGCATTTGCCTCTGTGCTTCTCACCTGCTGCTGAGTAGACACACATTCTGCAGGTTTGACAAGCCCTGAGAAAGCAAGGACTGACCATGTCCCCAGCTGTGCTGCTCAATGTCCTGGGCTTGAGGGACTAGTCAGGGAGTCACAGCACGGTTTGTGTTGGAAATGACCTTACAGATCATCTTGGTACAACCCTTCTGCCATGGACAGGGATGACACTCACTAGGTCAGGCTGTTCAGGGTTCCATCCAACCTGGCCTTGAAGATTTTCAGGGATGGGGAATGCTGGAAAGAAGCAGGAAGATGGCTTCTAAGCTTGCTGAGGTTGGCCATGGCGAGGGAAGTCCCTTGCTGCTGTCGTATCCAGCCCCGTGCTCTTCCTTAGAGTTTGCCACAAGTACAGGGCTGGGACAGCTGAGGAGTCAGCTCTTGATGTATGAGGTTTTGCAGGTGGAGGGACTGGGAGAGGAGAGGCCACTCCTGGCTGGCCCAGGTTGGGGTAGTAATTGGCAAAGGCCATAGCAGGTGAAGTGTGGCACCTGAGAAATGTGCCTGAGTGTGAGGAGGTGGTTTTCCTGAGCAATGTGCCAACAGTGTGCCTCACAGCAAAGCCTGCAGACTCTGCTTTGCAGCATAGCAGGGAAAAGCAGCAGAAGCTTGTGGTGAATCTGTAAAGAGCTGGGAAACACTGATCTGTTTGCATTCAGTTAGCAAACAGTCAAGAAAAATTCTCTGAGGAGAGCAATTTTTTCCCCGCTTTCTTGTCTTTCACTCTCCTGACTGCCTTTGCCTGTGTCCTGGGGACTGAGAAGCCCATTGGATGGTCTTCAGGGGTATAAACTACTCTTATCCTCAAAAAGTGACTTTTCACAACTATCTTTAGACCTGTATCTTCCAGAAACAAAGCCAGAGACATCTCTCAGCACTGGTAAAAGAGTCTCTTTCACATCTCTAAGGCAATGTGGATCCAGAAAATACTGCTTCAATAATGTAGAAAAATTGGGTCTCCAGAGATTGGCACATGCTAAAACAAGCTATACATGTGCAAATAATCACAGATACAACCCACAGACATTAAGATGGAAGGGAAACATCACTAAATATCTAAGCACAGGTTTTTGGGATTTCCCTCTCAGGCAATGAAAAGATAGTGAGAATTTTCCATCAGGCAGCCCAGAGGTTTTTTCCCTTTGAAACTCCTTGCAGGATGCTACAAGAGGAAACACTTTACTGGAACAAAGTATGACAGAGATATTTCACATGAAAAGGTCCATTGCAAAACTAACACCCCCAGTTTGGAAGTGGTAAGGAACTTTCTGAGAGTCCTCACAAATGTGCTTCTGCCTTCCAGCTATCTTAAAAATACTGGTGTCGCACTAGAGGCAGACTAAGACGAATTCAGAACCTAAAAGCTCAGGCAAGAAATTTGGATGCAAACCTGGGTTTTGTAAGACACCTCTTTGTTGAACTGCACTGGTAGTGATATGGACAATCTATACCCAGCCCACGCCCATGGCTGGCTGCTGGAGCACTGACACGAGCTACTCTTGTAGCCTGAGACCGTTTGAGAAGAGGACTATGCAAAGGAAGCACAGGTCCAAGGGCACAGTCCTGAGGGCTCAGAGCCTTCAGGCACAGTTCCAGGTGCTGGCACAGAGCAGTTACCTGGGACAAATCAGGCTTTGCCATCTGCCACAGAGAGCTGCAGAGCTGAGCTGGAGGACAAGGGAGGAAGAGACCAGAAGGACTTTCTTCTGCAGGCCCCAGGGAGGTCACATAAGCTGCAGAAACCATTTGAAGCTTTTTTTTTTTTTCCCCAGGTGTTTGAAAAGCAGACAAAGTATTTTTGAGGGTCACAGGAAAAAGCATTGGAAGAAACCCCTTGGAGTTATACTCCTCAGAAGCAGCTCATCAAGGGGATGGTACATCCATTAGGATCCTTGCCCCCTAGAAAGAGGATGACAGCACCCACTTGTCTCAGAACAAACATTTCAGGGCAGCTGCAGATTTAGGCTTGTGCTCTGTTGCAAAGATGTACTTGGTGCTCTCAAAGCCATCCTTTATAGGAGAAACTCAATTTCTACAGATATAATGATCCTTCTTTTGCTGAAAGGTCAGAACAGTTCCCAAGCACAGCGAGCTCTGCCAGCAAGATGACTTGTCTGCTACCCGAGGTATGCCTGCGTGCAGGCTTCTGTTATTAAAAAGGAAAAGCAAAGCCCTACCAATGCTGTGATATGGTCAGACATTTCTGGAACTGATCTGTTCTGATATCAGCACAGCAGCCTTGCTCACAGCAAGGTTACAGCGGGGTTCTGTGTTGGTGTAATTGCTGTGCAGGACGAGGCTCTGTATGAACCAAGGGCTGAGTGGCTTTGGCATTCCTGCATCAGGTGCAGGAGATGCATTGTGCTAAACTAGGTTGTTCCTGATTGCCAACATGGGCCAAAATGCCTCCTCCAGTACGCTTGGTCCTCTATTAGGATAGAAGTGCCTGAGAGCTATGCCCATATGTTTCCCTGCCATATGGGATTGGCTACGCTGGTATAAAATAGTTTTATACCAGGCTAAAGTCTTACATTCTGCCTTTTAAAGTGGTTAAAGCAAACAACTTCCATGCACAGGCAAGGCTTGACTTTTTTTTCATGTTTGGAAGGTTTTATTCACAGCTATGAAGGCCAGATATTTTATCTTTTTTTTTCCCTTTGTTTAGTGAAAGTCTGAATCTCAGAGAAGAACCTCAGCTGCTATAGAACTATTCTGTGCATGTGGACCAGAGAAACAGAAACATTTTATGTTATGGATCCGGTAGGAATTACATGAGAGGAATCTTTTCCTCATTAAAACTGGTTTGTCTTGTCCCAGCAGCTCCCAGTGGCTGGCAGTTGACTGTGCATGGCATTTTTCTATTCATGAGCTAAAACCAAAAACTGCCTCTGAGCAAGATCTAACACTGGGCACAGCCTCAAGGCACATCAGTGTTCTTCCACCCACTCCAATTTTCCCAGTGTAGCCATCACTCATGCATCCAGATTTGCAGCCAGAACTAAGACAGACACAAATCTGGTTAGAATAAATCCAGCTGAGGGCTAGACCTAGTGGAGGGCATGAGGCTGGCCAGCTGCAGCTGGTGAGATTGTGGTATTTTTGTCACTAACAATTTTTATGCCCATTGGTTTGGATCAATTCCCTCCCCTTCCCTTCTGATTTTTGAGACTCTGCAGTGTCCACATTGGCTGCCACATCTTTGCTCTGAAACCTCATCAGGCTGAAAGAATGAGGCAAGAAACTCTCTTTTTGACTGACTAGACTTCAACTACATTTCTGCTTTTTTTTTGGACAAGGAAAATGAGTTTTCTTCTGCTGGCTTTTCAGAGAGCTGGGCCACCTGAAACCAGGGGGACATTTTGGATGAGGAAGGCTGGAAAGAGCACCACTGGAGCTGCCAGCACAGGTGAGCATGGCAGAGGGGACATGGTCCTGCGTGGTGGAAGGTAGAATTGAAATCACTAAATCACAGAATCAGAGAATCACAGAATGGGAAATATTGGAAGGGAGCATGGATGCATCATCGGGTCCAACTGCCCTGCTCAGGCCGGGTCATCCCAGGGCACGTGGCACAGGATTGTGCCCAGATGGTTCTTGAATATTTCCAGTGAGGGAGACCCCACACCATTTCTGTGCAATCTGTTCCAGTGCTCAGATCAGTAAAGAAGTTCCTCCTCATATTCATGTGAAACTTCCTGTGCATCAGTTTCTGCCTCTTGTCCTATGGCTCCTAGAAGAGCCTGGCTCCACCCTCTTGGCATCCTCCCTTCAGATATTACAAATAAATGGTGACAAGCAGGAGCAGCCAGCAGTGGAAAGGGAAAGTCAGAGGGAGCAGCAAGAAGAAACTGTCCAGCAGACTTGGCTAGGGAAGGAGTGACCCCTGAGTGGGTGGCTCTAGGAAAGGCCAGTGGGATTGATGGGGCATCTCTGTCCCACAGCCAGCCCTAGGATGGGTGGGGAAGCCTGGAAAGCCTCAGTTCTTTTGAGGCAACAAAGTCAATTCACTGCTTATCCTCTCCAGTGAGGGGCTGCTGTGCTGGAGCCAGATCTTTGTCTATGTAAAGGAGTCTTAGGAGCAGGACTGGGGAACGTGCAGGCTGAAGGTACCTCAGGTATTTTTGATCTGGTAACTTCCAAAGGCAGCATCCCTGTTGATTAGCTCCTTATTTGGTGAGAGGTTACACAGTGAGCCCAGGATACTGTGATGTGTCAACGTGTTCACAAGTTTGTGCCTTTTGAATGATTATAGTTGCTTCCTGAAACAAAGTAGAAGTGAACAATTAAGTGAACAATACAGAATATCAGCTGTTTCAGACACTGTTAAAACTTGCTCCGTGTTTATGTGTGGAGTCAATGGAGTTGTTTGTACTCAAGCCAGATTTGAAATTACTTACCAAGTCTAAACTGGCCAGTATAAGTAGAAATTCTGACAGCTCTTTAAGGGAATTTAACCACACAATGATACCATAAAATCACAGAAGTCCATTCAAAAGGGATGACTGCTGAAGACCAGCAACAGGAGCAACACAGCACTTACTAAATGTGCTGTCAGCCTCTCACAGAACTAGCCAGCAAAACTTCATAAAAGCCTGCTAATGTATACAATGAAAGGAGATACAGAAGAAAGTTCAGACTACTGTGGACATGCTAAATATGGGGGGGGGGGGGGGGGAATAGATATTCCTAGACCACACTAGGTAGATAAGCAACTAACCTACACAATGCCAAGCTCAATTCCCCCCAAATTCCTCCAAGAACTGAAATGTGAAATGAACTCTTACAGCTGATACAAATCCTGAGTCCCTGAACATAATCCCTGATAAAAAGAAGAGATTGAAAGAGAAATAGCCATTAGCAAATCTTGCATAAAGAACTCAAACCCATACCCTATAATGAATCAAGGAAGGAGGAAAATCCATTGCAGGATACAGAGATGAACTCTAAAACAAATTGTGTCAAAGCCCGTGTGAATAAACTTTCAATTCATATAATCATGCTCCAGAGAAGACAGGAAAAGGACTATAAAAGCCCTTTTGGAAATGCAGATCATTACCTCAGGACATTACTTAAAACAGTTTGTTTGTTTTGTTGTAGAGAGAAAACAGTTATGATAAATAATTGCGTGTTTTCCTTATTTCTTCAGACTCTGAGGTATCTTCTTCAAACGGCAGGTTTTAGCAGATTTTTAGCATATTTTTCCCTGCCAGAGGTCCTCTTCCTCAGAGCAAGCACTGACTGCAGCTCACAGTTTCTCAGCATGGCCTGGCACACGTAGGTTGTGTGTGAATCCAGCTGTTTGCCCCAAGAAGTGGGAAGAGCAGGACACCAGAGCAAGGCTGACTTACCATTTTCAAGGTTAAAATTTGGCAGTCTCAGCTAGAGCACTGACAGCATCTCCTGTGCTGACTAAATGTGACACTGGCTGGAAATTTTTTCTTAAAAGATGTTGCTCTAGGCAGGTTTAAGCTATTACTTGCCATGCCATTGCACAGCTCTGCAGGAGGCTTTGCAGGCAAACCAAGCTCATTTAAGGAGGTGTGTGCAGTGCACTACAGAGCCAGAGGAAAATTCTTGCCTCAACTTGAAGCAAGTATAGTATTGCATTCCTTGAGACTGGCAAATGTTCTGTTATGTCCAAAGAGATACTTAAAATGTGGCATTTTACTCAAAAGTACAGACACAGTGAAGGTGAGTTTTCAAAAGCAAAGCTCTGTAATTTCTCATGTATGTGATGACAACTTTGCGTTTACTTAACATTTTATGAAAAAGCCAAATTCCAGATGTACGAACACTTTGGCCAAACCACAAAAGCAGAAAGGAGGTCAAAGATGCATCAT
The DNA here is from genome assembly GCA_013397155.1 of Irena cyanogastra. NCBI lineage: Eukaryota > Metazoa > Chordata > Aves > Passeriformes > Irenidae > Irena > Irena cyanogastra. The sequence goes on from VWZV01002532.1 coordinate 493,370, forward strand.
TAACCGCATTAAATATTCCAGGCATAAGCTCCTGAATTTAATATTTCATGAAAAGTTAGCAATCTATTTTATGAGGATCTGTAATATACCTTAATTTCTATCCTGCTGCCAGTAGTGAATTCGTTAGCAAACTGTGTCTACTAACTTTGGTTAATGTAAATAAGGACATAGATATGCTGGAAGCCAATAAAATAATAGGCTCAGATTTATAGCTCCTGCCAACTGGTGTAGCTCTAATGGCTTTGCTTCCACTGTTGACATGCAGCTCACGGAATGACACCCACATTTAGGCATCTACAGTTGTGCATCAAAGTCTCCATTTCAACCTGTGGAGATGTAATTTCCCTCTCAGCTGACAGAAGGCTTGAATGGTGCTTTGAACTCCACTCACCAATGCAGCAGAGTTCCACTCAGGTACCCCTGGATGCCTAAATCAAGTTATCTTCACAGACCCCACCTGAGGGTCTGATCCACAGTATGAGGAATACAAGGGCAATCCTGGTGGGACAGATCTGTGCCTGCTGCCCTCTCATTGTCATGGTCTCGCTTTGAAAAGAAATGGGCATAACTCCTCCCAGTACAAGAAGGTGTTGTTCCTCTTTCTGGATCACAAATTTCCATCTCCAATCCTGCTCTCTTTCTCCAGATACTCCTATAAATTACTCAAACAGCCTCTCCTGACAACTGTCACAGTCTTCTGGGTTTAGCATTATTTTAACTCCTGTTTGCAGAGTTTACTGAATGCTGAGTGCCTGGGAAGATGCTTTTTCTAAAAATGACTCAGTGGGCAAGGTAAATCAGACCTTTTGCTGGAGCTAGTAAAGTATTAGATAAAAGCTCCCAAGTGATTCGCAATCTCATGTTTAGTGATTACAATCAACTGCTAGACATGGCAGTACCAAAGTGCTGCCAGAGTGACTTTCTGCCTCTTTGTGGTAACCTGAAGAGAGATATTTTCTCCTTGTACAGAAATGCAGCACTTACTAAAGGTTTACATTACTCTGAGTTTCATTCTTCTCACTTTGTGTATTTATCTTCTTGCCCTCAACTGGCCTGATGCTCCTTGAAAGTACCTGTTAAATTCATCCCTTCCTTTCACAGATTATTCCCCTTCTAAGTGGTTTTTGAAGATAGACCTTTTCCTCTAAAGGAGTGGGGTTTGTGCCACTTTTTTTTCTTTTGATGGCACAATGACAGCTTTACTCACAGGTTCCTGGTCTGTTCTCACTCCCTACGTGCTCAGTGGCAGCAGTGAGCAGGATTACTGCTACTTCTTGTCACCATCAAAGCTGCTTTTCTAGCTGTGATGCAACAGAGGGGACAGGCAAGCAGAGGCAGTTACCAGTGGGGCACCTGCTCTTTCAATTAAAGTCACCTTTCTTTCAGACTTCTAGGTTGGCTAGAGCAAAGAAGGAGAAGAACCTGTGCAATGAAGCTCTCCTTTTAATCTCAGAGCACAGTGTAGTTCAACAACAAAATATGTGAGGACAGTTTTTGGAAAAGAAAAGACACAAGATCCATACATTTTTTCCATTTCTAAATTTTTTCCATTTCTAAATTTTTTCCATTTCTACCCTTATGGCTGTAAACAGAAATAAGGTACAGGTCCCCAGATAACTGCTGTATCCTCTGCTACTGCTGATGCACAAACCCATGTCATCTAAGGAATTATCCAGATACTTGCTTAGACTGTACAGTTGCTGGAGAAGCAGATTCTTCAAAACTTGTCATGTGAAATATCTGTCAGGCTGGTGGTGTTATAAAGACAAAATTATTTGCATTTTACCTAAGGTATGTGAATCTGCACAAGCTGGACCTGAGACCAAAATATTTCAATTCAAGTACAAAACAATCCCAACATTAGGTGGCAGGGGTTGGCTTTGGAACACATTCATTTAAAGGGAAAAAGTGGGAGGAACTACTAAACTAGTAGTACTAGTAAACAAGGAAGTCCCTGAATAAATCTTTTGAGGCATGGGACTTTAGGCTGACAAAAGTTCAGCTGCAAACATAGTATCTCATTTCCACTAAAGTATTCTACATTTAAGACTTTTGGCTCATCCAAGGTCCACTAAAGCCAGCAAAAACACTCCCATCTTTTTCCATGTGTTTTAGGTCAGGAACTTTCTGAGGAAGATATGTAACAAATCCAGCACATTGAAAGCAACAGACACGTTTCCGGCTTTGCAGAAAATCTAGCTAGGGAGGGAACACAGGCAAGAAAATATTTTTGTGATTTTTTTTTGTGACAGTATCTGACTGTGGATTAATTCTTTTTCCCACTTAATAGTATTGGTCCCTTGTTCCCTTACCTTGCCACTGCATGTGATTGTCATTTGTTGTCTCTTGTCTCACTGTGAGCTCCTTCGGAGCAAGGACTGTCTTTCTATTCTGATTTTGTATGGCCCCTGGCCTAAGGGTTCCCCTCCAATATGCTCCTGCAACAACAACAACAAAAAAAAGACAATATCTCTTGTAAAGACAGCAAGCAAAAGTGCCAGACTTTGCACAGGTTTTGGCTGGGTTGGACAGTCCCCATAGTCCTCTTCCGTGCCCTTGTGGGCTGCACAGTGCCAAACGACTCCATGACTTTGTCCCAGCCTTTGCTAAAATGCTGGTGGGAAGTGCTGAGCCTTTTTGTCTACTCTTAGTGACAAGTGTAGAGCCAAAAGCACTCAGCATGTTTCAGAAGATGCTCAGTCCCTTGCAGGATGGGGCCCTGATGCATTGCAACTATACCATAACCAAGGAGGATGAAATCTGTTACCAAGTCATGGGTACTAAATCGTCAATGTAGTAAGAAAAATGGGACATTATACATACTGTGCCATGAAGCAGTTCATTTTGAGAGGGCTTATTCTGACAGCTTGCAGTTCTCCTGAATGCTTTGCACAGATTTTGAGGACAGTGAAAACATGTCCTTCTGGCATGATCTGGAGCTAATTCATCAAAAAGTAACAAGTTTTCCATTACTGGCTCCCTGTCCTCTTTCTGTAGGCATTCTGCCATTCTAGTTAGGTATCCTGGCATCTTGTGCTGGAGCATCCAGCAAGTCCCTTCCCAAGAGCTGTCCGTGGGCTCCCACCCCTCGCTCTCCAGTTCACTGTTGCCTGGACAACATTTATAGCCCTCTGCGCAGGCATCCACACCCACAGACAAATGAGACTGTGCCACCGAGATCACCTTCCGTGGCTGGAACAGCAACGGCCCCAAACTGCTAATTAAAAATAGATCAGAAGAGACAGAAGCCAGCAGGCACCCAGCCTCATCTGAAATGTATGAAGCGAAGACTTTGGATGACATCAGGAAGCGCTGACTAAGTGATCCAGTCCCCAGGACTCTCACTAATACGACAAGCACAGCCTAGAGATGAGACTGACTGTTAGGACTAATTAAGCTGACTCGCCGCAAAACGGCCACGAGATCAAAAATTCCGTGTAAGGTCGATAATTGAAGCCCGGCAAGCCTTTGTGGAGGGGATGCCCTTGCAGAGGGCAATTAAGGGCCGCCTTGAAAGCGAAACGCCGCCTAAGAGCAAGAAGAAATGCCTCAGAAGCGTGAGGGGAGGGTGGGGAACCGCGCTGTGGGCCCTGCTCGGCCCCGCGGCACAGCCCGGCCCGCGGCCGCGGCAGTACCGAGTGCGGCCAGCAGGCGGCGGGGCGGCCCCGGCCGGAGACGGGCGGGCAGCGCTGAGCCACAGAACCGCAGAACTCCAGAGTCGCAGAATCCCAGAGTCGCAGAACTCCAGAGTCACAGACTCACTGAATCCCAGAGTCACAGAATCCCAGAGTCACAGAGTCACTCAATCCCAGACTCACTGAATCCCAGAATTCCAGTCACAGAATCCCAGAGTCACAGAGTCACAGAATCACTGAATCCCAGAATTCCAGAGTCACAGAATCCCAGAGTCACAGAGTCACTCAATCCCAGAGTCACAGACTCACTGAATTCCAGAGTCACAGAATCCCTGAATTCCAGAGTCACAGAATCCCAGAGTCACAGACTCACTGAATCCGAGTCACAGAGTCACAGAATCCCAGAGTCACAGAGTCACAGAGTCACAGAACCAGAGTCACGGAATCCAAGAGTCACAGAATCCCAGAATCCCAGTCACAGAATCCCAGAGACACAGAATCCCAGAATCCCAGTCACAGAATCATAGAGTCACAGAGTCACAGAATCCCAGAGCCACAGAGCTATAGAATCACAGAGCCACAGAATCACGGAGTTACTAGGTTGAAAGAGATCTTCAAGATCATCAAGTTCAACCCAGCCCTAACACCTCAACTAGACCATGGTCTGAGGAAATCCGGGGTGGCGACAGGGAGCGAGAGTGACAGAGACTCCAGGCCATGCCAGGACCCTGGCTTGCCCCTTAACCCCTACCTATGGCCACCAAAAGTACTTCCCAGCCAGGTTTTCTACAGCTCCTTTTAAATATACAAACACAAACAATGAAGGCAGATGTTTCCATTCTAGTTTGATTTTCTCTTTATTTAAAGAATAAAAATCAATGAGTCAGGTCCATTTTCGATTCTCCCTCATCTCACTTGCAGGCCCTCAACACTGTAGCCCAGCAGCAGGGCATTGATTTGAAAACAAGTATTTCCCTGCTTTACTGTTAGCTGTAGAAGTCATTGTGGTTATGAAATACTTTTCAATGTAAGCAACATTGTCCTTTTAGAGGCAAGCAGCAATGCTGAAACACTGAAAATGGTTTCCCTTATCAAAGGTGGGAATGAGGAGAGGGAAGTGACAAGAAAGGATCGCCAGCTGACTGCACTAAGTACAAAGTGTGTCAAAAGAGAAGGCAGTTTAAAATGGATATTGATGCATAAATGACAAGGTGTCCTTAAACCTCAGAGCTATGAGAGGCAGTAGAAAGGGCAAAACCCCACTGAGAAAATGCTTGGATTTAATTGTCTTTGTATTAGTGGTGTACTTGTGCTGGGAACTTCAGAGACTCCGTGATGCTTTCTCAGGGATGAGAAAGGAGTGGGAACCCTCATGTCCAGGGATGCTCAGAGGAGAAAGTGCTGCTCTCACTGTTGTTCCATGTACAGAATATTTCTTTCATAACTACAGGTAAAGCACTCAGAGCTCCAGCCACAGAAAAAAACCCAGACTTCTCAGTGACTTTGCAGATTTAAACTCTGAGGTCTTTGTGCTTTGACTTTCGAACTGCAAAAAGAGACAAACAATGCAATTTTCCTGCTGGAAGCACAAAAATGTTGATAGATAACACAGGGGCAGGGGACATACCTGCAAAGGAAGTCCACAAAGTAGGTTTATCACCAGGGGGTTGATTTATCTGTCATCAGTCAGATAAGTAAAAGTGATCTCAGTCTGACAAAATCCATCTTGTTCAGCATGTGAGTGCTAACAGACAGACAGCCCTTTAGTTTTCCTGGATGGCACCGAAGTCTCATGTTTTCCTTGCTGAAAAGACTGAATTTCACTCTAGAAGCTGCTTGTCACCTGTGACCAGCTGTGTCCACCACAGCAGTCTCAGCAGTGAAAATTGCAAATACCCTGACACAAAGACAGAAATCCCCTCAAACTCAAATATCTCTTTCTTCCTGTAATCAGAGCAGCTCTTTTTTTTTTTTCAGGACGGTGGCAGCTGGATCAGGTCTCACCACCAAGTTCCTATTGCTTCTGCAAAACAGCCAGAAAATATTTTGGATGGAGTTGTCAGCAACAACCTTGGGAATGATCTCTCATACTTACAAGTCAGAAGCGAACTGCCTATGTAAAAACCCTGTGGGGCCAAAGGATGCCAACCTCTGCCATATGAGGAGGACAGCAAGTTTTACCCAGTATGAAACACTGGAAATACTTTTTTCTCCCACACCACAGCTTCCCTTGCTTGCTGCAGCTCACTCCTTCCTATGTCTCAGCAAGCTGTAATGTAAAAATCAAACCAACCCTGCTTAAATTTTGCAGTGAAAAGCATCTGAGTACCTTTGTGAGGGGAAAGGCCCTAAGCATCAGCTGAGAAGTTCAACATCATTAACTGTCTCAGTTTACCCCCATATGCGCAGAGCAGGAGAGAAAGGAAAACCACCTCAGCTACATCCTCCCCGTGAGAATGGAGAGTCTCAGTGGATGCAGGGTTATAAAGAGGAGTTTGAGTACAAGCAACTGGCAGCACACACAAGGCAAGTTGTTTAAGGAAATAAAAAAGCGGGATGTGCTAAAAGCCAGCCATTGTCTCCTCCTGGAGAGTCGCCCACTCTGCAGGCACTTACTGCTTCTGTCAGCTCTGAGGCTGAATTTAATATTTACACAGCTCTGGAGATGACCCTATCTGGATTTGTGTGACAAACAGCATGAACATAAAATCCTCCTTCTCCAGAGGCACCTGGTTGGAGCTCTCTTTTTCTTGCCAAATCATCATTTTCTGCCTAATCTAAAGGAGCTTGGCCCATCAATGCAGCCCAACATTCTTTGGAGTATCATCAGAGATTTTGAGACCTACATTAGCTGAGTATCCAGCAAGCTTCCAGTCCCCCTAAATATTTTCTAAGCATTCAGCTCCCTGAGGGAAGAGATTTAAGAAGAAATTGGCACGCAGTAAAACTAGTTGTATTTGTTCTGCCACTGTCAGAGAAATGGCTGTGGGCTTCTTTTGGAAAGCTGCAGGTTTCCACTAACATTTTGACATTTGTGCTGTTTTGTTTGTAGCTGGCAGGGGTCAAAATGATGAAAAATCAATTCACCTGGTCCCCAGCTGGGTGCTGAAGAGAGTTAGTGTCTCTGCACACTGCTATTTTACCCTTGCCTGATGGCAGTCTGCCCTTGGGAACTGAAATCCCTGCCCAATCCCTCTCTCCTTTTCTGCAGTATATTCTGTAGTGCACAGCTCATCCCCACTGCCATGAAAATGAGACCTTCTGGAATCCTCCCTTTTGGTATAATAGGCTGGGACTTTGCAGAAGATTCTTTAGTTGAACTTACAACACTGGCAAAACTGCCTGGCTCTGCAGCAGATACGCAGATGGGGTCATGGAGATTGTGATGAAAATCCCATGGAGAGGAAAGATGGCCAGAAGGGCAAGTACCTCCAGGGTAAGCAGCCCCCAGACCCAGGAGAGGTAAGGGATTGGTTGGTTCCATTTTCCTGCCATCCCTTTTGACCCACGCCCACCTCATCTTCTGCCAGGGAGGATGAAGCACTGCTGGAGGTGCTGTGGTTCAGTGTCCTGTCCTGCACACGGCATCTCCAGGTGAAAGACAGAAACTGCAGGTTCTCTTATGTTGGAGTTGCAGTTATGAAATTTTCCTACATTTATTGGAGCAGCTGAAGCTCAGCAACGCCACAGTGCAAGCCCAGTGCCAGCAGCCTGGCCCAGCCAATCCCCCTCTCCCAGTTTTGGCAGTGCTGTTGTAGGACATAAATCCATAGGACTCCCCCCAACTGCCCCAGTCTCTCTGTGGGGGAAGATTTTAGCCCAGTGGTTGCAGGCAGAACACCCAGACCCACAGAAGTGCAGGTGCACTTTAGACAATTCACCAGTGGAGAAAAAAATGTGGATTTAGATGCTGGCATCATTGGGAATTCTTGACACACATTGAGCAGGTAAACAGAAGTAAAACAAATACAGACTGAATACATGTGAGGCTGACTTGAAAACAACCTTACGACTCAACATGACACCCTATCAGGCCATATTTGCTCTGAGGTTACCAGCACAAACCCAAAAACTGACATGTTACTGAGGCTGGATGATAAAAATAGCTCAAAAAATCAGATTTTTTTCATTTCTACCCAAGTTTTCTAATATCTGTAGAGGGATTCCTGCTGAGGCAGATGTGAGTATCTCCTGCTGCACAGATATAACAGAGAATAATTGGATTTTCCAAGGCTGTGCAAAAGTGCTGCCCAAGTGCCATGGTTAACAGTCCTTACAAACTTGTACCTCACTATAAAATGTGGCAGCCTTGTCAAGTATCTTAGCATAGGCTTTTCCCATAGGATCTTGCTCTAAGCATTTAGGATTGATTCTCTAACACCCAAAGAACAAAGATTGACCCTCCTCTTCAGGCTGCAAAACATGTTCTGGGGCTATTTCAGTGACCAGTGTTGGGATTTAGTGTTGGGGAAATTCTTATGGATATTCCTCCATCCCCTCCCTTCCTGTACAGGGCATGACCGGAGAGAGCATATTCTGGTTTCTCAATGTGGGTTTTAGTTTAACACTGAATTATAAGAAGGTTAAATTGCCAACAGCCCACACCTCTGTTCACTGACTGATAATAGAAACAAAGAAAAAGAAATACTACGAGCAAACCTTTTTCACGAAGTGCTTGTGTAACTTGTTTTGCAAGACTGTTTTCTGTGTTTCCATGCATGTTCAAGATTTACACTGCCACGGTTTGGCTGTGTTAATCTTTAGCCTACACAGCACATGGGCAGATCAGACAGGCAGCTCTTGGAGGGAAGAGGACAGAAAATACAGCCATAAGGAAGGAAAAATGTGTAGGAGTTCAGTTTACAAACCAGTGAAACCAACCCATGAGCTATAAATCAGGATGAAGTTAATGTGTCTTATTTCAAGAAGACCCCATGCATTGAAAAAATGAAGTCTGACTGAACTAATGAGTCTGATTCAAACATAATGGAAAAGAAATTTGGTGCTGGTGTGACAGCAGAGCATCGCCAGGAGCAGTCTTTGTTAGATCTGTTTTGTTGCAGACATGCTCTTTTGATTCTTGGCATCACTGAGCCAGGGATGTTCACACTAGGAAGCTGAACCCAAATCATCTTACATTTCTGGAGCTGTCTAAAGCTGGATGCTTGGAGCCACCTCTGAAGCAAAGCAGCTCGTTTTTGGTTTTGCTTTAAATTATAGAAAGAAGAGAGAGTGTCTGTGCTGCACTGAGCCCTGTGCATGGATGTACGAGTTTGGGATTCATGGCAATTTTCAGCCATCAGGAGAAAGCGATACCTAATATTGTGTGAGCATGGCAGCTCAGAGGGGCCCTGGTGATCACAAGCCCCCTGTGGCATTCTGGTTGACATTTTATGCTTTCAAGGAGGATGGCATCAAAATACATGTAACACTCAGACTGCTCAGAGATCACTCATTATTGTAGGAAGGATACTGCCATACCATCAGAAGATTGTCAAGATTCAGTGACTGCCAAATTCTGGCACTGTGTCATGCCCTCTGGACACTATTTTGTCCTGTAAAGAGATGCAAAGACACAGAAAAGTAAGATCTGCCCTACATTCAAAAGAGAGCTTGTAATTCAAACAGCATATAGCAAGTCCTCAATATCAAACAGGATTTGTGAGTTGTACAGACAGATTTCCCAGACACTGCCAGGCTGGTTTATTTGTGTACCACAGCTGTCAATAATGATGTGCAGTTGCTGCTGGACAGCACACACAGAGTGGGGTAGGTTCCAGAACTGTGGGCAAGAGCTCTGAGCTCAGAGCTCTCGTACCATTACAAGTGAGAATCATTTTAAGGCTCCCCTGAACACAAAGGCTTGGAAGACACAAGGAAGCAGGCTTTGCTTCCAGGTCACCATATGTGAAATAGCAGGGTGAAGTTTATTGAAACAAATACAGATACAGCATTTGGATCCTGCTGATTTTCTTTTGTAACTGTCCTCTTTTATTTTACACTGTTATTAGTTACTGCCTCTGCTGATTTTGTCTTACTGCGTTCCTTTGTCTCTAAGGCAGATCAATTTTCATTCTGTTGAATACCTGGAGAAAGGGGGAAAGGTTTTATACAATGTCCTTTGTTCCTTTTATTTTCTTTCTTAGTTTTATGGAATTTCTCCACATCAAAAATACAGTGGTATTTTGTCTGTCTTTGTGATTGAAATTACACAATGTTAAGAAATGTATATTCACTTAGGTTTTAATTTTCAAATAAGCAGTTTCTTCAAGTGACAGGAGTTTAGATGTAACTTTGTCCTTACTGTGTATCTGATGTTCCAGTCCCCAAAGGATGTTGAATTAATAGGCTTTGTTTTTTATATAATGAAAGTCAGAAGAAAATAATTACATGTAAAGATGTTTATGATTTGATAGTCTGAGCTTTTTGAAGCTCTGAGTTTTTAAAATTCCCAGTGAAATCAATGGAAATTGCAAATGTGAAAAACAGATCATTAATGTCTAGGGGTGAGTTTATGGCTATTAAATAAATTTGCTTCTGGCTGATGATAAAATTAATGGGGTTTTGGATGTGTTAATAAAGAGATGAAAAACTTACTTGGAAAGATGATTTCTAATGCTTCGACATTCTGTTTCTATCATACTCCTAAAATATCTTTGGCCCATGAGCACTACAGACAAGTAAATATTGTATAACTTTATTTACATCCCAGATTAATTTTAAAGGCCTACAAGGATGAACTTGATGATGAAGACAGAAAGTTGGGACTATGATCACTTTTCAGTTCTCCTGTCAAACACTTTTGATGAATCTCCTCACAAAAGTACCAGCATTTCCCCCACTGTCCGTGCTTTAGGAGGAAGATCAGCAGGTGGCTCAGAGTCGTGGGGATGGCAAGGGCCATGCAGTACTCAGGCACACATTGAAAACCAGCAGCTGGTCACCTTCACCTACCCCCAAGGTGTTACTTTGTCCAAATGACACGGGAGGCTGCAGGGGGTCACATTTGCTGCTTCTCAGGGGAGCACTGCTGCCCTTCCTTGTCCTGGCTGTCCCTGACACGTGTGGGGCAGTCTCTCATTCTGGTGACAGGGCAGAGCAGGGACAGCCCCGATAACCCCTGGGCTGCTGGCTGCAGGGGGAGCTGCCTGGCTGGACCCAGCTCGCTCCGAGTGTCCCAGCTCCCCTGACCCACTGCACTTCCCTGAGGGCTGAGCTCCGGCCTGAGGAGCCGTGCAGAGAGTGGCAATGGATCAGTCTGGACCATAACGAGCCATGGAGTGTATCTGACACTGTCAGGTTAAAAGCCTCAGGTAGTACAATTCCACTTGTCTCCCCTAACATCAGCACATCTGACACGAGCAGGGAGCAAAGGCACTGAATAAGAAAATGCCATCCTAACATCCCTTTTTCAGGGTAAAATTGCCCTTTATCTCACCCAAACAAAAGCGTGTGTAGTGTTTTTCACAGTCCCCAAATGAGCATAATAGCTGCTGGCAGTGAATCTACTTTCATCATTATCAAGGGCCTCGTGATTACGTGTGTTATTGGTTCCTGTTGAGATTGTTACAATGAAAGCTATTTATGGAAAATTAAAATGAATAAAAGCTCAAAAATCTAGTATCATATTTCACCATTGTCTTCTAAGGAGTGAAATTTAACTACCTGTGTAGGGGAGAAAGCCAAGAGCCCTTGTAAGCAGGAGCACCTATTTGTATGGAGTGTTTGCATCTAAGAAATGTGCTTTATCCTTGATAATTTATCCTGTTTGGGTCCAGGAGAGCTCAGACATTATTAAGCATGGAGTGAGGAGTAAAGACTTCCACTGTGCTGGACTGGAGTGTGTGTACAAGCCTGCCTGCAGAGCGTACTGACCCTTTGGCAGGCTTTGGCACAGCTTAGAAAAGTGCCAGCTGAACTAGAAAAAAAATCATGGGAGTGTCATTAGATGGGGATTAGTTGTCTGGACCAGCTTTCCTGATTTTGGCCTTAACTAGTGTGAGCTGGTATGGAGATAAGTGAGATGAAGGACCAGCCTTGATGAGAGCAGATCCAGCCTGTATTGTGGAGCCTGGAAAAGGCTCATGTCCTCGGAAGATGCAATGCCACTGAAATTTGTGTCAGTGTTAAAATTCCACAAGGGAGCACTCAAATCAAGAAGATCTTTACATTTACTTCTTGTTCATGATAAATCAGAAAATGGCTTATGGGATGACAGGAAATTTAAAGAAAAAAAATTAAATTTTAGAAATTTTCTAAAAGCAAACTAGAGGAGGTGACAAAGTTAGAGAGACATTATTTTTATTTCTTCCAATTTTGACATCACTTGTCTCATGGAGGATGATGCCAGTTACATGTTCTTTTTCCTTGAACCCCTGCATTACCCATTCTAGCAGTGTTAAAAGATTCTCCTGTGCTAAGGACACACCTGAGGTATTTCTGAGGAGCCCTTTCTCACAGTGCCCACAGTTTTACCTCTCCATTTTCTCTGACCTCCCTGGCTTGGCTCATTGGGTTACTCAGCACAGCAGAGCCTGATCAGAGAAGGCAGGGTGGCTGAGATGGCACCTGATAGGACTGGAGTGGTGCTGACTGGCTAGGAAAAGCGTCCTGAAGATGCATTTGGGGTGATTTTTAGCTCAGCCTTTTGTTGATGGAGTTTTGCTGCCTGAGGGCACAGTTCCACAGCTCTGGCAGTGCCAGCAGGAAGCCTGAGGCCCTGCTCTGAGTGCAGGATGTGAACAGTGAGGCTCCACACCACCACAAGCCTAGCTAGTCTGTGCCTAACCTCTCCAGAAGGAGTTTAGCTGCTGGCTTGGGTTATGGATCACAAGCTGTGCAATGGTCATCACACCTTCTTCTGCTCTGTAGCTTCTATTCCTCTCTCCACATCCTGATACTGGGGACAATTTGTTTTATCTGCCTTGTTGGGATTTTGGCAGTCTTGGTATATGGTGACTGACACATCAGTTTATTTAGGCATATTTAAATAAAAGACATCATGGTCATACCTGTAAAAAATACAAGGCCAGCTACATGAGAGGGGCCATTTCCTAGAAAACCCAGCCCTCATTTGTGCTCATAGTTCAAAGATTTCTTCAGGCAAGTCCCAAGACAGAAGTTATCAGTAGATGAAAGAAGGCTTATCTGCAGATTTAATTGCAGATAATGAAGTATGGGTAAAGTGAGTATTTTGCTACCCAAAACTCAGTTAATATCTAGGAGATACCTCCAGCAGCACATGGCAAAACAGTATGAAGAATTGTGAAACTTCTGCTTTACCAGACTGTCAACAGTGACCAAAATGAAGAAAAAGTCAGTAAGGCAAAAAAAAAAAAAAGGCACAGCTAAGTCAGGTGACAGAGAGGTGACTCTATAGAGCTACAAATCAAAAGAAGGCCGCATAAATATGCAACATTAGCATCCACTTTCTAGAGCAGGCAGGATGGTGCAGAGCTCTGCTGGTAGCTGTGAGAGCTGCTGGTAGCCCTTGTACTCTGTTCTGCTGGGTGTGAACACTTCTCCTGGCTCTTAGACAGAGGAAAATGGTCCATACTGGGTTTTGCAGCAGAGTGATTTTTAGTATTATTACTGAAAAACAGAAGTTTTGGCTACCACCTGAAATCCGGTGCCCTCCTCCTACAGGTCACAGTAAATTGATAAGGCAGCCATTAACCCAAACTGCTTTCAAGAGAAACTGGGCAGGCAACAGGAAAAGGGAATCTGAGTTTCAGTCAACTGATTGGGAAGTGGGGCAAATGGGGATTACAGGTGTTGCCAAGACTGCTCTGGAGGCTGAGCTGGCTTTTGATAAGCCCAGAAGCTTTATCTGTGAGCCTTACATAAGTGAAGAACACCACATCGTGTTCCCCAGTGAACTATAGTGGTGTTTTTAATGTAGAGAGAAAATTCCTCTTTCCTGACAATTGCTACAGAAGAATGGGTATTTTTTTGGCCTTTTTCTCTCTGTAGCTTTTATACAAGAACTAGCTTCAACTCTAATTTCTCCTTGAATAGATTTTGTGAGGCTGCAGGCTGACCCAGGAGCCCTCAGCAAGCAGAAGAAAAACGCGAGTGCCAACAGCTCTGCAATAGCCTGCGGCAGCCCAGCAGCGCAGGGAGCAGCCAGAGCACCAGAAGGGCAGCCTGGGAGCCCACTGCTGCTCATCTCCACTGCCTAATTGGCAGAAAACTCTGTAATTGCTACAAGTCAACAACACCCAGAGTTCAACACAGGAATGAAACAGGGGGGCAGGTTAAATGGCTGCACATAGCAGGTACATGCTTCCAGGAGAGCCAGAGGCTGTGGGTCTCACAGCAAGCGAGCTGCAAAGCAAGCTCCTATCAACACAAGCACAGAACCTCCAGCAGGAAACGGGCTGACCTCAGTGAAAATGCTGATGAGCAGGGAGTTTGCAGTTGGAGTTTGGCAGGTGCTGAACTCGTGGCACAGAAAGTGAGCCTTACATAGTTGGGTTAAGAAGTAAGAAACCTTTGCCTTCTTGTGTAAAGAATTTATGGGCATGCCTATCCCATGAGACCCTAGCTTCTTCCTGCTTAAAGAGAAATGTACCTCTCCAACTCTGCTGTATTTCCATGTGCAGGGACCAAGTTTTTAACTAACCTCAGGTAAACCTTGAGAAATGGCACTCAGTGAAATGCACAGGAAACATTCAGGGTTTATTCCTTTTGATTCATGTAACCCATCTAAATGGCCTTCTGCCCAGACTCTCACATGTCCCCTCTGCTGTGTCATCTTGTCTCCCACTTCTCTGCAGACTTATAGAAGAGCAGCCAAAACATGAGGGCAGAGTGATTTCAAAGAAGCAGTGCCAGCCTGCTCTATAAATAATGCATACAAATCTTTTGTAGTGGTGAATTTTGCTTCTGAATCAACTGTGTTATCTTTCCCATTCCTGTCTTCTGCTGCAGCCTTCCTGTAACCCTTCTAGAATTAAAGTAATGTAAACAGCAGATTTGAAGTGTGGTTTTTACTATGCGTTCAGCAACCCATCGAATGGATTTTTCTACTCACTGACTTAGATGAGCAGAACTCCTTATCCAGGGAACAGGAAGATGTGGAGCAGTAGACAATAGGCCCTGAATTATAACAGCACAGCAGTGCTCAGTGAGAAAGGACATTAAATACAGGTTATGAGAAAGAACATTAAATACAGTTTTTGTAAAGCAAACAGGACTGTATCCAAGACAAACCTGACCTTGACCATCCATTTTATCACTTCAGGGAGAAAAACTCCAAAGCTTTCAGATATTGGTGAGCCAGAAGTAAACATTCAAAGACCAAATCAGGCATTTTCCTGTAAGCCAAAATCCACTTACACCTGATGGCTGACTTCAAGATAGCCCACTATATCAGTGTGGTGTGTGAGCAATTGGCTGAGATACATGTTTGTGCAGCTTTCTTCCTTAAAACAAATGCAAAAGTTTGAGATTTGCAAATTGAAGAGCTATTGACCCAATAATCTGTTTATTTTGCTTGAAGAGACACCGATCCTGCTGAAAGTGTTATTCCAGCCAGGAAAAAAATAGTGATCACTTCAGGAGTTCAGATGTGGGACTGAATATGGTACTTCCATGTCTGAAAGGTTGCCAGAGTGAAAGAAATAAATGTCATAAGGTCTGAACTATGGCTCAGGGCATTTATAATTATACCAAGCATGCTAATGGCTCCGAAGCAGGGACTAAGCATGACACAGCCCCCCATGTCTTCTGCAGGAAATCAAACAGATCCTACAAGCTAAGGAAATAATACCATCAAAAATAATGCCCTGCAAGCCTCCACCAGCTGAATTATATTTATATAAAGATGCTTGCAGATCCAAAAGCACACAGATGTACCTACTGTCATTCCCTCCTATCCATCAGTTTGGTCTTGCTGCCTCTCCGAGGCAGAGCATGGAGGCCAAACAATGCACTTGGCTTTCCAAATGTCCACAGAGGTCACTGCTGGCCAAAGGGGTACACTTTTTTCTCTTCCTACCACTTATTCTTCTTTGACAGGCTGAACCTGATTGTTGACCACACTTGCCTTAGAGGAACTGACACACCAAGATCCAAACTGAGCCCTGCAGTTGTGTCTTAGGTGTCTGTAAGGCCCCATATTTTTGGATGCCAGTGTCATAAAATTAGTTCAATTCTCAGACAGCAATAGATGGAGTAGCTCTTAAAAGATATGCATTTTCTGCAATGGTAATAAGTAGTGGGGACACAGTGTAACAACCCAGCCTCTTAGCACATAAAATTCTGTCCCCTCCCACCAAGGAGGACAAATCCCTCTTCTAAAACTACAGAGGCTGGTCCTTTCTTTTCCTCAAGATACTGCAAATCTCAGGGACAGAGATGCACAGGATTGCTGAGTTCTTCCTTTTCCTTTCTTCAGCTTTTGTACAGTCAGTGTTGGCCATTCAGGGGACAGGATGGAGAGCCCAGAATGGTACAGACTGGCTGCTGTACCCTGGTGGAAGTCTGACAGAATTTGGAGTGTTCCCTTGACTCCCCAATCTCCCAGTGCCGGGAGCACTGGCAGTGTGGGGACAATGCACTGGTGACCTCAGTATCCTTTCTTTTCTGCCTCCATGCCCCTGGATTTTAATATGTTCCAGGCTGCCCCTCTTGTGTGGCTATCCCAGTTTAGCTGAATCCTCTAAGAGAGCACCATTTATACACAAACAATGTGGTTGATGAGTCATGCCCACTTAATGCCTTGAAGGACTGGACTCCAGGTGTCCCACTGCTGCTATTCTGTTCCCCAGCAACAGCACAGGTTCTCAGGAATTTCAATCACTTCCACTGCCTCCTGGTATTTTGCTCCCTGAACACTGAGTTCTCCCCATCTATTCCAGGAGCAGGTGGGCACCCGGGTTACTTGGAGGCAATTGCTTGTAGGACATTCCTCCACTGGCATTTCTATTCCCCCTCAACCACAATGGGTCATTAATGTTCTGTAACTTGAATCATTAACAATTATTTATGCAGAAACTCAATAGAACATTGTCAATTTGAAAAATCATGCTCCTCAATGAAAACATAAGTTGTTGCTAAAGCTGGAAACATTGACCAAATTTTCTTTTTCAACTTCTTGATGCCCTTGCCAGAAAGCTGAGCAAACCTATGCCATTTCCTTTCTGCACTCCTATTTGTATTTTCCAGTTCAGTCCCTACCACCACTGTTAGACTCTTCTTGGGCAGAAACAACAAAACCCAATAAAATCTAAGTATTAGAACACTATTTAAGATAAGCCTCCCTTTCTAATGACATAAACCTTCCTTATCAAATATAGCTGTGCTTTCCTCAGGCATTTTCTAGCAGTGACTCTTTCAGCACAAAAGAATAAAGCTCCAAAGCACTGTGATTGAAAGCATGCCAACCTCTATTGACAAGGAAGCGCCAAAGCTTTGGAGAACTGTGAAGCAGAAGCCTACAGAGAAAGAGATACATTATGTATAAGAAGATATTCTAGAAAATCCCCAAAGGGAAAAACGAGCCAGCCTTGAACAACTGTGACAGACTTCCAGCCTCAGCACTTACATTTCTGTTGAAATCTGATGACGAGAGCTGATCAAGGAGCTGAAATCAATGAAAGTCAAAGATTCACAGGTTCCACACAGGGATGAGCCTCTGTATAAAGTTAGATGACTCAGAAAAGGAACGACAGGTGAAAGATTTGGTTGCCTATTTTCCATTAGAAATTTGTAAGAACGGGGTTTTTAAACTCCAAGAGAGGCAAATTCTAAGTTTAACATAGTAAAATCTCAGGGGCAATACGAAATTGCATCAAGCTAACAAATGCACAGAAACAAAATAATTGTCAGCAAGTGTTTCAGCCTGGTTGTCTACACAAATGTGGCAGCCAAAGAGACAGCAGGCACAGGAAGGACTAAGAGGTCCAAATGTACTCAAGATATTGACAAAACAAATCACTCTAAAACAAAAAGAAACCAGACTATGACTGACAACCAGATTTAGACATTGACAGCCTCAAGCCCCTCTCACACAGTTCGAATTCTTCAGTGATATTGCATGTGCTTTATTGTGGGGCAGTCACAGGTATCTGTGCTTTGTCTGGAAGCTCCTAATATTTCAGATATCTGGTTCCACTAAGGAGCTTATTCCTTTACAGCTATCTTAAAAGCATGGTGAAGGAATTGATTCATAGTACAGGTTAATCCATTCCAGAAGACCACTCCCAGCATCCCAAAACAGCCTAAAATGGCAATAGCCTAGTCATGCTTTTCCAGACAATAAAGAAAATAAATGGTTTATATTCCAGCTAAGCTGTGCAAATGCCAACATTTTAACTTACAATGACATAAAGAGCACTTGTTTTCCAAGAAAATGTATCAGCTTAACACAGCTTAAATTCCACTGTGATCTGCCTAGACCCTTTTTGTCTCATTCACAATATTTTCAGCCCCTAGAAGAAAATCCTTTTAAGGACACCCTAAGGAATGCCCTTTCTGTCTATGAAATCTGCAGGCTGAGGAAGCTGTTGGTTTCTTCAACCCCTCTCCATAACTTTCCCAGCCCCAGTTTCCAGCACTTCATGCCAGGTTTGACAGGAGCCAGCCTGAAGCCTTGCCCCTTCCCACTTCTCAGAGATTCCTGATGGATAGACTTGGGCTGCTAAGTACAGCAGCACTTGCTTATCTCTTCATTTATTAAAATTCATATTATAAATGTTTAGTAAAATTCATACTATAAATGTTTCACCTCCAAAGTTCTTCAAGTTAAACCCCCAGCTTGCTTTTCTAAATATCCTTTTGAAATAATTGTCCTCAAAGAATGGGCTGGAGCCCTTCTGCTTCCTTCAACCTTTCCCAGCCAGAGTGTCACTTTTTCAGCAGGGCCTATTGTAAAGTCCCAAACAATTGTTCTGCAAATGCTGTTTCCAAAAATAGCATTTGGGTAGTTTGCACACTACATTTCCATCTGGAGGAGATCTTTTCTCAGCAGCTCCAAACACATGGATACAAAATGGAAAATACTGTCATGGCTTGAGTAATGGCTCCATCGAACAGAGAGCAAAGCTCACTGAGCAATGAATCCCAAAGCATGCTGAGCCCTCAAGGTCCAATTTTCCAAAGCTGTTCAGCATGGATGTATGTTGTTTTAAGCGAGCTACTATTGTAGCACCTTGCAAGATTTATTGTTTGTAGTCTGGTGGCACATATTGATTCCTGGGATGTGCAGAGCTGAAACAGTTGTTACAGAAAGAACCTCTAGAGCATTAGATCTGGAGCATTGTATCTTGGCTCACTGCTCCAGCCACTTCATCCACTCAGTCTCTCTCCCTCTGCGCATCGCTAGGTATCCTTGCACATCTCTCCTGCCTTGCTTTCCAAGCAAAACTCTGCAAAACATCTCAAAATTGATTTGATTTTGAGATCACACCTAGGGCCCTTGAGCTCCACAGTCACTTCCTGGGGAAGCGTTTGAGAAGCTGTCTCTGTGTGTGAGCCCAGCATCTGATTTGCTTAATGAGGCACATCAAACTTACTCAAATCTACATCAAAATGTAATGAATGGAGTGATGTAGAAGCAACCTTTGATTCACCAGAGTAAATCAATCAGTAGCTGAACTCTGAGTGGAGTTCTTTGACTACAGGCTGCTGGGGTCTTTGCAGTAGGGCTCTTCATGTTTTATCTACTGAGACAACAAAAGGCAACTTGTTAAAAACCTCACCTCTCTGGAGTTATCAGATTTTCAGATTTAATAAAATTTCTGCACTATTTCCTGCTGTAATTTCCAGCTAGCATGACTTGAAGCATGAAAATTGGCACAAAATTAAGAGAACCAATTTGGATGTATTAATTTAATCTTCTGTTTTTTGTGTAAATCCCATGATTTCTTCTTCTGGACTGCTGGATTTGTCAGCCCAAATAGCCTGGAAGACTTTGTGACTGACCTTGAGGCTTTCACACAGTGGCTCCTATGTTATTTCATCACAGTGCTGGTATTGAGGTAACACAGTAGCAGACTGCATTTTAGATCCACTCCTTCCTTGCAAACAAACAATACACCAGGATTATGCTGGGATTATCCCAAATGCTGCAGTATGGCAGTCTCAAGGTGAAGGGGTGGCTGTGAGCAATGAATGTCAGGCAGTACAAGGCTGAGGTTTCATTAAAGGCTGCTGGGAGCCAGGTCAGGGCAGGGGAACACCCTTCCTAAGGGGCCAAATGCCTCAGGCAAAACTAAATTTGGGGTCTCCGTTCCTACAGATTATGAACCTTTTTCCCCATTAACACCTGGCTCACAGACCCAGCAGAAAGACAGAGGTGTTTCTGTACCTTTCTCTTTAGGAAGGATGGGCCGCCAAGCACAGCCTGCTGAGCACCCCGGGGAAGTGACAAGTCCAGGGAAATGGCTCAGCCTCCCAGGCTCCATGTGCCAGAACACTTTGCCAAGAGGGCAGCTCCCCACAGAGCCAGTCAGTGAGCCAGGGAGAAGGACCTGGATGCTTCCTGCAGGCTGTCAGTGACTGGCAGGGGTGTATGGGCATCTGAATGACCAACTGTGTGCCAGTCTCAGACAGAAAACCTCACACTGGCTAACTGCAGACTGAATTTGATTATAAAGTTCCTGTCCTGAGGTACATGAGCCATCAGGTGACTGCAAATGAATAAACTGTGGGTCTAAATGGCAACTGATTATAGCAGGTTGCTTTGACTACGTGGGGTTAAAACAGATGGAACTTTAGCCTGTCTGCAAAAGTTGTCAGTGGTGGATAGAGAAGGGACACTGAACTGCTCTTGGTGCTGAAGAACACCAAGACCAGCCTGACTCATCAATCCCAAAGTTAAACATTCTGAAGATGTGGAGAACAAGGTTTCCTGACAGAAACTGGCACCAGTGAGGTCATAGCAGGCAAATTACTGATAAAGGAACCAATGAGTGATAGTACTGATAATTTATCTAAAGCTGCTGAGCTAAAGGCTGCTGAGCTGACACAGCTGGCACAGAAACATCTGACCAAGAGTAAATAATTTTATACTATAAAATCCCACATTTTAATAGCAGGGACTTCTAACAAACCTTTTCTAAGAGCATTTGTGAGATTCTCCCATGCTCCTCATGGCCAAGTGAAAGAGATTTGCCCACAGCTGTTGGTATGGGAGAGTAACATCCAGTCTCTACTTAATAATTATTTTACTGTCTTTAATATCATTGCTTCAATATTGCTTCAGAAAATAGTGCACTATGCTAGTAACTATAACTCCCTATACTGTGCAGTAAATAATTCTGACTAGGGTCTTTTATTCTAATGATTTTCATTAGAATCATCAATAAAATAAAAAATTAATCTTATTAATATAAGTATATCTGGGTTGCCATCCTTAATCCCATGGAACAAAGTCGTACAAAGATTCATCTGCATCTATAAAACCCTTTGACTAAGTCTGGGACTAGGATTAGACCCAGCCACATCCATACTCCTCTCTGAGAAGGAGTTTAGAAGGATAGGGAGTCCTTTCTGCACCTTGTGACTCAACAGGAGAGCTTCTCTAATAAGCTTAATCCAAAGCTTCTTTCTGCTCACAGCAGCAGATCTTGAGGAGACAATTCAAAAAACTTGCTCACATGCCATGTGCAATTACAGTTTTAAATGGATGTGGTGTAAATCAGACCTCATGTCAAATGGAAAGTGGTTAAATACATTTTCCCAAGTTTATTATATTTGTCTTCCCAAACTTTAGCTATGACTTTGTTTGGGTTTTTTTCCCTCAAGTGTTGCATCTTTGCACTTGCTGTTAGAGAACTGACCAAGGTCCAACACTTATTAAATCCAATGAATTCATTTACATCCAGATCCAACTCAAACTACATCACAATGAAGTTGTTTGCTTCTGTTACATAAGTGTATGTATGGGAAATAGTTGATTATTTGCAATGAAGAAGGTTTTAAATTTTGCCACTTCTCCTTGGCTTTTGTTGCGTGGGGTTTTTTTGGCACAACAATGAAGTATTCTGCAGTCTTTACAATCCATCCTTCAGAACTGCTTCACAAATTCAAAATCACAATTATTCAGTGCATCATTTGGCATGGATTACTTTTCTTTTGCAGGCAATATACAGCACTCTATTTAGAGAGAGGAGGTCATGTTATGATGGGCCCTGCACGTCACGTCTTACCTCGAGTCTCTGAACAGAAATTTATAACCTTCTCCTTTGTCCTCCTTCGTGAATGCTCACAAAATAACCTTGTTATTTCCTTTCTCTTGCACATCTTGGTACTGAAACTTACTGATGTGATTGTTTGGGGGAAGGAAATATAAAAGGCACAGCTCAGGAAGAGGCATTAGAAATGCAGACCAGAGTTTGAAAAAAAGTTTTTCATTAGTTTCCAAGTAGGAAAATCAGTGATTTGATAAATGGCTTAAATGTATAACACTTACTTCTTTATTGCCTGTATATATTACCAAGTGTTAGATAAACACCCAATAGTTAGACAGACAATAATTTTTTGTATCTTTAATGCCAGAAGTCAGACAGAGTTATGATGTCTACTGTTCTCACCTTAAAACAATTGTAACTTGAAAAATTTGCTATTTTCATAAGCAATAATGTTTGTCTTTAATACGTCCACAATTGAGGCACAGTGGCTTGCATTCTTCTTAGGGAAAGAATATTCCTCCTTTGATGAATTTGGAGGCCAGAGATGACAAAAGAAACATGGGCAGTACCTGAAATCACTCAAGTGGCAAAGCTATATCACAGCTCAAAAATTCCTGGCTTCCAAATTCCTCTCCAGGCTTGTACTAAACTGCTGCTGATGAGCTTTGCATGCTTTACAGTCTGCTATACATTCAACTCCCACACACACCTTGAGTAGTGAGATACAGGCATACTTTCTTAAGCAATTAAAAAGAAAAGGAATTAAGTGTCGCTGTGATAGAGCGCATGAAATGAGACTCCAAGATTTCTTAAGATCAGAAGGCTTCACTTTATTGTAACAAGGTGTCTTTCATACCACTGCTCGCAAACCATTATTTGAGTGGCCAGGTGGCACAACGCCTCTCTGCCACCCCTTGGGCTGGGGCAGAGAACAATGTTTGGAGAATGAACAGAAAAGCAAAAGTAAACAAAAGGGATATTTGGAAAATATGGGAAGTTTACAAAAAACCTTTATCAGTCCATTGCTTGAGAACATGAAATTCCTCACAGAGCTGTCCTTGGAAAGGAAAGCAGCTCTCCCCTGGGAAAGCCTAAAGCCTGTTCTGAGATTTCTCTAAGTCGCACTGAAAATCCAGCCCCACAATTAAGCATCAGGGAAGATGGACTTGTTATCATTACTGTGTTTTTGTGGGGGAAAAAATTGTAGATCCATAGTTTTACCTCTCCTTTTTCATTTATTTATATGGAATTAAATCTGATGTAAAGAGAATCTGTTCCCTTGAGATGTGTCATTCTGTCCCCATCTATAATGTACAAACTGGTAAAAGCAGGTTGGTGTACCAACAGTTAGAAAAAACAGATATATTCAGTAATCTGTGCTGCAGGCACCATCTATCTTTAGTATCTTAATGCTTTCAAGTGATGAAATACCTTCTGCACCACTATAAAAAGGCTGGGCTTCTGTTTGCTATTTCACATGGTCAGTACTTGAACTATGGATAATATTTAACCTTGATCTCATGATCAGCTTGAGAAACACAATTTATAGGATCAAATTCCTTTAGCCCTCAGGCCCCTGCTCTGTATTTCTAGGGATGGGGCACAGGAGCTTTGACTGTCCAGGAAAACCTTTTACAGCACTGTAAGGGAACAGTAGGAGATCCAAAAGGCAGCTGTTTTAGGCACAGAGAGGAAACAGAACACTGTGAAACAGGCCTGGGTCACCTTGTGGTTTTCAGTGAGATCATGGAGATTCCCATGTGGGCATGTAAGGGTAGACTTGGGGCCACAGTGTTGAGGAAACAGCTCTGATGATTTCAGCATGAACAGAACCCTGAGACAGAGTCCAAAGAATGCATTGAGATAAGCCAAGCTGAACAAATGGTCCATCACTTATTGGAGATTCTCTGAAAGGAGCTATTGCATGGGAAAGATAATGATGGATGCAGTGACCTGGAGATTTAATAATGGGCATTCATGAATGCCATCAATGTCACTTCTTTTTTATCTGCTGGGGACACAGACAGGGCAAGCAGATACCTGGGGTTCCTCAGTGTATAAAGCTCCATCATGGGTGGCTGCTCTGTGCTGCCACTGGGCCTTTTGCTTTTCCTCTCCAACAGCTTTGGGCTCAATGGCCAGCTGGAATTACATCACTAAAGGATCCAGTTGCCTCCCCTTTGCCACCCAGCTCAGGGATGGAGGGAATGACACAGGTCTGAGGCAAGTGGACTTCTGCAAATTCTACCATGTGCTTTGACCTCCTTAAGAAGCATGAGAATGATTAAATGATTTTTTAAGAGCCTCCTGGTGTTTTTCATTCCTCCCCTCTGGAATTCAGCAAGTTAATAACTTCAACTTGTTTCTAGCCACATACAAAGAAAACACAGCAATAGCACAGAAGCTTGTACACATTGGACCAAAGGCCCCTCTGGTGTGAGATCCTTCTTCAGCAGTCAACAAATTATCATGAGCATATGGGGTAAAATTAATTCCTTCCTCTGCCTATGTGGAGGTGCATGTTCTGAACAGAACCCCAAGGCCAGATCAAGGCAGAAACAGAATCAGACTTTGGAAAATCACAGTGACTTTTCAGAAGTTTAGCAGACCCATCTGCTTCATCCACTGCAGCCAAGAATTATTTATTCAAAATGTTTAATACGGCAAAAGTGAGGCTAAATATTTTATACGTATTATACACACACACACACATATATATTTGCAATTACTATTAGTTTTCCACCTCTATTTAATGTTTGCTGAAAAGAACACGCTTTGAGTGTTGTCTTTCTCCTTAGATGGTAAAAGCACCTGCAAATTAATTTCCCCTTAATCTTTAAATCAGCAAGTACCAGTTTGCAAAAGATACTTCCGTCTCTTCCATATCTTCTTAGGGAACAAGTACAGCACACAGCCTCCCTGAGACTCCCCATCTTCTGCACAGCTTCAGCTGAGGAACACAGGGGTTGTTTGCAACCTCCTCTTCCATCTGCATTTCACTGCACAGCTCTCAAAAGCAAGTTCTGGAAAGTCTGGAAATTTCACATGCCGCGCTTGATGGGAGTGTGGAGAATGATCCCTTCTTTTGCAGAACCAATGCACACAACATCTCTGGGCTCCCCTTTTCAAATCATGCCTCCCACACCGCTGTGACACTTTGTCTGCAGCACTGCCCTCAGCCAGCGTGGTTGTAGCCTCTGCTTACCATGCTCAGCACATAAATCCCTGGGAAGCTGCAGCTCTGGTTTCTGTCAGGAGCCCCGTGAGGAATTCCCTTCACACTTGCTCCCCTCTTCTCTCATGCCCTGAGTCCTGGCCAGGGAAGGACTAAGCAGATCATTGCTTTAGGTAAGGGGGTCTCTATCTCCAGGCCAAGAGGGGCAAGGGCAAATTTCCTGCCTTGCACCAGTTCCAAAGAGAAAACATCCTTTATGCTTCTCTGCCTCACAAAAGGCTCAACAGTCTCAGAGCCTTTCAGCTTTTAAATTACCTTTGAAGTAAGCTTTGAACTGAGCTGGGATTCCTGTTAGCCTCCTACAGCTCAGCAAGTGCTTTGTCTCATCAGGGTGAGATCTGTGTGCAAACCATGAGCCCCACTGCTACAGGAGGAGCTCTTGTCTTTGGGTTCCAGCCTGGGGCAGGTGCAGAGGAGGGCACAGAAACCACATGGGCACTCTCAAAGGAACTACTTCCACACTTTATTTCTCTCAAAATGGGGAGATCACCCGGGATTTACCAACAGACTAGTTCTGGGTACAGAGACATAACTGGTTTCTAAATATGAGGTTTCCATCTGGAGAGGGTATTCCACAGGATTTTCAGAGTATTCCAGAGAGTCCATTCACCAGCTAGATTCAGCCAGCAATAATACTACTGAGTTTTGATGCTACCTAACAGGATTCTACATTACAAGCAAGGTAAACTGTGTTTCCACTTCCAGAATGAAACCCAGACATGTCTTCCTAGAGTTGTTGAGACTCAGTTCAAAACTACTGACAGAATACACACGGGATTACACCCAAAGAAGGCACTGGCTCAGCTATGACAAGCTCTGGAGATGTGGGGATCATTACCAGGATTTCTGTCACCTTGCCTGCCCAGAGACAGCACCACACCAACATGATTATACCATTTCTCTTCCAGGGAGGACTTGGCTGTGAATTTCACAGGCTACCACTGCATTCCACCCTGTGTACAAATGCCATGTGCACAGGGCTAGCAGCAGCAGCACTGCACCAACAGAAGAGAAGACACAGCTTGGCTCCTAAAGGTCATGAGAACTGCCTTGGCTCTGCAGCAAAAAAAGTACTGGAAGTGTTGGGTGGGAGAAGAAACTTTCTGCTTTAAGCACTCTTGCAATTAAATCCTTCTGCAAAACACATGGTTTCTTCTTGTAAGTGGAGACTCAAGGGGTTCTGAATCTAAATTAACTTCCTGAGCAAAAATTAATTAAAACTATCTGGCTCCATTTTTTTCTTCATGCCATCCTGCAATTATAAGGAACTTTATCAAAACCATCAAGTATAGAGTAAGGGGTCCATAAAGAAGCTCACAAAATCATTGCTGTACCTTTATTTCAAAGAAGAATATATCAATACATTTAGCCCCAATGCAAGGTCTTCTTATTTTTGTATTAAAAATAGCATTTTTCCCTGTATATTTTCTGCCTAATTAAAGAACAGACATTAATTAATGCATAAGCACCATCAATTTTTCAAATCAGAAACAAAGCACACCAAATACTATAATGCATCTTGCCCTTTTATTGTGTTGTATTATAGACAAAGAGAAGTACAGAATAATCACTGTGTTACAACCATAAAGTTGCAGTGTCACTCTGATCCCTTTGGGAGTCAGACAACATCCACTTATCATTCATTCCACCTTCCTATCACAACAAGCCGCATAAATCAAAACTCAACTGTGAGCAACCATTTTTCTAAATGAAAACATGAACAAAACCCCCCAGTTCTTGTAACAGGACTTTGCAAGATTCTTCAGGGTACCAGCAGAACAAGCATGCACAATATCAATACCAGATCATAGACATGCTGCCCCCTGAAAAGGGGAGCTCTGCTGGAAAATTCACAGATTCAGTGCTGGGACTCTATCTCCTGCAAAAAGCTGGCTCAAAAGCTGTGCATTACTTTGGTCCAAATATAAGTGGAAGTAAGGAAGCCAAAGGCTGGTATTTTGCAAGGAAGCTGTGTTAATCCTACTGTTTTCTTTGTACAATACAATTTGGTCTGTGAGGAAAAGCTCTATTGCTCTGTTGACCGGTGCCAGAGTGCAGTGTGATGCTACCAGAAGGGAGTTGCTGCTGTGTCATGCTGCTTCTCTTGCACACAACACAGGTCCCAAGGACCTCTAAAGGGGTTTGCTGGAATACTACAAAGGACAGAGCAGATTTCTTATTTGAAATGCAGGTGCAAGGAAGGTTTTCCTTGCTGAGAACCACACGCCTTTCAAATAACTTTGGCAAAATGTAAGGCAACACGCTCCTTTGTGTTACTGAGTATGACTGCACATGAAATAATAAGTTGGCAGTGGGTCAAAGTCCCCTATTTCCCTATGTTTGATGTTGTAGACAAAATGGGAGAGAAGCAGTTTGGAAACATACAGATAGCTTCCATCCTAACTTACTGAGCAGGCTGAGAGCAAAATATCAAAAACACCAGCCACTTATGGAAAGACAAACATACTGAAAAGAATTAGTAAAATGACTTTGAAAACTACTTTTTGGTTGATCCTGCTCCAATATTCTTGTTTGTATAAAAGTTTCGAGCCTGTACATAGATGCTCGAGCTGATACACAAATCTCTACTTTGGGGATGATGTTTTAAGCCCAATTAAAAATGTATTATAATCAACAGGAACTTTCCACTGGTGCCGTTTTCTGTTCTCCTTCCCAAAATAAAGGAAAAAATGCAAACAATGAGAAAGGATTTGCTATTCTCTTTTAAAGAGTAACAAGGCACAATCTTGTTGTCTACTACTACTACATTGGTTAAATTGTTTTATTCTCTCTTGTCTCACACTGCAGCAGGAATATGAACAACATCAGCACTGTAACCCACCCTGACGGAGTGCAGAGTCCATGCAAGAGCTAAGGACCCTTTTGGCAGAATTTAAGTATTTCCCAAAATACAGTTTAGAAGAGACTCCTGGGCAGGCAGGCATTGTGTAGGCTCTCTGCCAAAACTCTCTGTAGAGGCCAGTTTGAGTGGTTCAATCCAGCATGTGATTTGCTTAATGAAAGACACTTCTCCAGAAGATTTTGGCAGACGCAATCAGTTCAACTGCCAGGCAGTATTCATGTGATTACAAATGTTACTGATCACATTAGATACTTAATAAATCTCTCTAAAAAGATCACAGCTACTGTGTGGCTCTGAAGAAATCAAAATTGTGAGTCAGATTACTGTGTTTGCTGTGCACTGGACTATTGATGCAACTGGGGAACAAATCCCTTCCTTGGACTGCCAAGCAGTCAGTGATAACTATTAATTTCTATATAATGCCAAGTCTGCTTGTTTGTAAATGTTTATCTATGCATCATGGCAAAGTAGCTTGCTTTTCATGTTATTCTTCTATAAATACATTAAAAAATTTGACTTCACTGACTCTCAGATCAATGGCAATTCACATAAGCCAAGAGGTTGGCCTGAGAGTCCAAGGACAATTTTTGGCTTGAAACACCAAAAAAGCAGGATGCTGTCCTTGCATAAAACCTATAAGCAAGACTTTGGTGTTGTTTCTTCTCTTGACATTTCAGCAGATGCAATTTCACATAGACTAATGACAAACCACAACAAAGCAAAAATAATCCAACTGAGCTATACCTGTTTTGACAAAAATGCTTTTCCTTATGGTGGGGCACAACTTGTACTCTGTATCCTCCTGATATTTACTGAACAACATTTTAAAAAGGAATATATGTCCATTGGCCAAACTCCAGTGCTCATTTCAGTGCATTGCATGAAAGCAATCACACAGGCCTCTCTTTTCTGCTCGCAGGAGGAGGGTTTCTGTCTGAAAAAAACAAACAAACAAAACCCCATGAAATCAAAGAACTGAATATATTGCTTTAAAAGAGTATATAATTGATTAGATCTAATCTCTCTGCACAGCTGTAGCCAAGGTGCTCTGCTGAGTGAAAAATCATAGTTCTTAGTGCTGGTTTTCATCCAGAAAAAGTGATGAAACGAGTATATTCAGAACTGAGATGCAAGGAGAGTATTTTTATAGTTTGAATGTTTTCATTTTCACAGTTAACTTCTAGGGAGTAGGCTGTCAAAATTATTAAAGTGTCTTTTATAAGCACTGCGACAAATTCCACTTCCAACTGCACTGCTCTTAATTCCTTGGTGGTGATTGATGGCTTCCTGTTGATGATGCCTTCAGTCCTGTATAATTTAATTGCACCAGATAGCAAGTGCTGAAGAGCCAGTTGTGCTCTCAGTTACACTGCTGTTTCTCTAGAACAACTCTGAGTTGAATCCAGCTGTCAGTCTAAACCTGTTGTTTGAAACTCATAATCTTTCAAGGCAGATCTAGGTCTGAGTGTGTGGTTCCTATTTCAATCTGAATTAAATTACTGACAGTTGCTTTATTATCAGTACTCGAGCAAAAGCTTATAAACCATTCCCAATATACATAATTTAAAATTACTTGCTGTTGTATTTGGAGCTCCTTAGCGGACAAGCATTTCCAAGCTTTTTTTCTCTGTATACAGGGGGGGAAAATTTCATTTTAGATCTTTAAAGATATTCAAGTATCATTTATTTAATTGTGATCAAATAACTTAAATATTTTGTGGATTCTCGTTACACTTTTGGAGAAACAAAGGCTGAATCTTTTGCATGGCACCATCGTTTCAGAAGCCAATTTCTCATGAGACTCAAGATTGTTGGTGCAAAGAATTCACATCAGCAAGTGCAATTGTGACTGAGGAGAAACTTCTTCCTGAGCATATCTTGTGGTTTCCACCCTGTGGTCTGCGGTCCCTCAAGCAGTTTGCAGACTGGCTTTGAAGGGTTTCTTGAGAGGAGAAAAAATGAATTTAGTGGGCTCAAGTTCACTGTGAATGAGTTTCCCATCTACACTGCAAAACCCCATTAGAGGTTGAAACCCACTTGATAAGAAATTATCTCAAAGCTCTGTGAAACAACAGGGTCTTCAGCCTGCTGGTGTTCCTCTGTCCTGATACCTCCTGACACATTAGACACAGCAAAGGGCTAATTAACAAAGGCACCTTGCAAAGGAGAAGCTGGGCACTCCTGTGTGGATCCTGCTCCCCTCCTGCCTGCCTTGGGCAGCAGTGCCTCTGTCCCCCAGCAGTGCCCACCCTCTGTCCTTCATTTCTTGTTCTCAGACTGCAAGCTTGTGCAGGACAGGCTGTTTCAGAAGGGCTCTCCCTCCCCTCCCCAGCCCTACATCCTCCTCAACTCAAACTTCTGACGTGCACCTTTGCATTAAAGAGCGCTTGTTCACATTCCTGGCCTGCTTTCACTTATCAGCTCAGTGCAATGGCAGGCGCTGCTCAACAGCGCTCCCGGCTTGCACAATGAAATCTGGGATGAGTGAATGCTCCCATTGTTGGGAGCCCAGGAGAAATCATAGAATCATCTCAACATCAAACAGGCTTATTGGATTTCACAGTAATGCCAACGAGCTGTCACTGCTACCACAAACTCTGCCTGGGTATTTATGGGCAGGAAGAGCAGCTCTGGGAGCACTCAATTGCAAACTGAAAGACTGTGAAACAGAGGTATCAATTACAAAAATTAAGTGTGGCCTCGATGGCATTGGCTTAGAAAGTTCCTGATATGCAGGAGCAATTCTGCATGAGGCTTGCCCTTGTAGCAACAATTTCCAAGACTCAGGTGTTATTCAGTGAAGTTATTTGTGTGTCAAACTTGAGAAATTATAGCTGGTCAGCATGAGCCAAGCATCAGCAGTGGAGTAAGGATATGGAAGCTCTATCTGTCAGAGTACAGAAGGCCACAGTGTGCCTTGGTTGCTGTATTTCACTTTAGTATCTCTGCATCTCTCAATAATTTGTGTTTAACCAAAGCATCTCTGGTAGAAAGCCCTTTGGAATATCAGTCCAAAGGCTGGGAAAGGTGTACAGTAACACAGCCTTTATTTACAAGTAGTGTTAAGCTCAGTTGTCTAAGGGTGGGTGATCTTACAAACAACTGGTTCTGTTTGGTTTTGTGATGCATTGTTCCTATGCCCCTTGCTCTCTAACACTGGGAGCTGTCTCAGTCAATGCCTTGGCATGTCAGGCCTGTCCAGGTTCTCACAGAAACAGAAATTCATCTTGTGGCACCCTGGCACCAGCTTCTCCCTTTATATTCTGCCTCACCTCTTCCAAGACAGCTGCTCTCTGGTGGGCTGCACCCTCAGTCCACTCTCCAGATAGAACAGACATCACAGACACATCTGAACATCTCTGTGGGTGGGATTAAGGAATTGTGCTGCCTCCATTCCATTCAAAAAAAGTCTTTAACTTCCTGTAAAGCCTGTTGACAGTATATGAACCAGCACAGCTGCAATTGCACCTGGTCTTGACATGTCATGTGTAAGCACAAAGCATTTCAGCTGACCCTAATCCAAATAAGTGGAACTCTGCTATTTACCAGAAGAGCCCAGCACAGCTGCTGGAGGTAAAGCCCTCTACTGACACTTTACCACTTAAGAGTTATTTATTATTACTCAAGTGCATGGGAAACTTCTGGAATGTAACCCATGCTCAGAACTTTGTCCTAATCAGTTTGTTATTGATAGCTCAAGAAAGCTGAAGTCACTCCAACTTTATTGTGTAGGGCCTGACATGGCTGGCCAAGGTCACAAACCAAAGGCAAAGTTATACAAATGCCTTATGGTTTGAGACACATAACTGATTTATGTCCCTTTGGTTGGCTTTGCTGGGAATGACAATTTGAGCTGAGTGTGACTGTAGAGGAACAAAGAGCCCTTCTCAGCTGCCAAGAGAGATGGCCCAGCTCAAAGGAAGGAGAGGTAGGAAAAGATATACATGGAGAGGCTTTATTAGAGGAGAGAGACATCCTGCCTCTTGCAAACTTCAGCAGCAGAACCACTGCTACCTACCCCAGCCAGTTTGCACATATTTAGGAACCCACACATGTATGAATTACTAAAATCGGGACATTTAACACACCCGCATTTTGCTCGCTGAGACCTCTGCAGACTGGCATGGGAATTGGCATGAAAAAATGTGCTTCTCCCTTTTTCACAAAGTATCTATCCGTGAGAAAAGGATGTGCGTGTGCTTCCCTTTCCTCTGCCAGCCCTGCCTGCCACCTTCTCACTCTCCTGCTCATTTCTGCTCCTGCCCAGGGAATAGTCAGTGCACGGCTTGGAAGCAGTGTTGCGAGGCAGAGAGTAAATCATCTGTCTGGCTTTCCTCTCCTTCCTACATCTTCGTTCCTTCTCCGTTTGGTGCAGAGACTGTCTG
Source organism: Irena cyanogastra (assembly GCA_013397155.1). NCBI lineage: Eukaryota > Metazoa > Chordata > Aves > Passeriformes > Irenidae > Irena > Irena cyanogastra. The sequence goes on from VWZV01002532.1 coordinate 525,625, forward strand.
AGGTAATTCCTTGGGCTGTTATGCAAGAAGTCAGACTAGATGATCATTAATGAACCCTGCAGGCTGTGAGAAATAATCTGTGCTTGGCATAAAGCGATTGGCTGGGGTGGGAGTGAGTCAGCAGAGATGTCCTGTCTCTGCACCCAGACAGGCAAACCGGGCCGCGGGAGGGAAAGGCTGAGGGAAAGCATTCCTGCAGGAACACATACCCGCGTGTCGAGGTTGTACGCCGTCTTCTTGAGGTCCTGCAACGCCCTCTGCATGAACTCGAACGCATGGCAGTCCACGCAGGGCCGGCCTGCGGAGAAGGAGACATCGCTGTCACAGCAGGAAAGCAGACATCGCTGTCACAGCAGGAAAGCCGGGCTTTAGCAGCACACGGGAGAAATACTCCGAGAGCTTGCCAGGAGAAACTCCAGCTCTTACCAGGCACCCGCTCCTGCATGTGTGCAAAATTAGGGCTGCCTCCATCTATCTTTGTGCAAATGTGAGAGGATCAGCAAAACCCACAAGGAGTGCTTTGATGTGTGTGGTTTTCTGAACGTGGCCCAGACTTGACTCTGCTGCTGCTTCAGCCCGCAGCCTCTCCCCTTCAAACTGAAATCCTCACCCCTTCTCAGACATGGGTTAATTCTCAACACTGATACACTGAAAACAGCAGTTTGCAGTGGTTCAGGAACCAGACAGGCAGGTCTGTTTTCACAGGAGCTCTTACAGAGCAGCTTGGCAAGGGACAGTGCCAGATCTGTATTTGCTTCCTTTCACCTGCTGCTGTGTATTTTCTCTGCCAGGAATGCAAAGCGTCCCACTGGCTCTGCAGCTGCTGCCAGTGTGTGTGCATAGAGGGGCAAGGCAGGGAAAAGCCAGTGTAGAGGAGGAGGGGACTTGACAACTAAAATGGCTCACTTCTGAACCTAGGCATTTGTGCTCTGACAGGATTCACCCTGCACCAGCCTCTGGCTGTTTGAAGTTAATGATGTGTGAGTTTTCAGAAGAAGAAATTGCAGACACTGGAGGAGATGCAGGGGGAATGGGGAAAGATGACATTTCATACTGATCACAGAGCCCCCATGTTGGGGGGAGTGCTGAAATCCTTGTCCTCATGCAGCCACCTGTGCTGCTCTACCAAAGCAAAGAGGCTGCAGAGCTGCTGCTGAGATGGCTGGGGGGCTGTCTGGAGCCAGGGACCTGCTGAGCAGCACTGCAGCACCCATCTGTGCCTGGCACCCTGCTGCCAGCACTGCCTTCTGAGTTGTACCTGAAGGAAGGGAGCAGCCAGAGTGCTTCTCAGTCCTCAGCAAGCCTCTTAGGGGTTTTGATCTATTCAGGAGAAGTTTCTCTCCCACCTGTCCTTCTCCATCTCCCCTCCATGCAAGTGACATCTCAGGGAGACCTGGGCATCACACTAGGGATTTAATTCCCGTGCTGTGAGGAGATTCAAAGTCCCCACCTCTATCAGAACAGCATTGCTCACAAAGAATCTGCCTCTCCAGGCACAGGAGTAGTGACACGGTGGTTTTGAGCACACTTTAAAGACACTCAACCTCCTCCTGCTTTCAATATTTCAGTAATTTAATTGTTTCCACTTCAGAGCATGAAACAGAACCCTCAGGAAGAACCAGACTGCTGTCAGCAAATCCACCATTCGCTCGGTGTCATGCCCTGCTCCCTCCCCTCACTCTGCTCTGCTCAGAGACACCTTGTCCTGGCTCCACCTCGGGGAGGGGCTGCATGCCCTCCAGTGCCGACAAGCCCCAAGGTGTTCCCATAATCAGAACCTGAAGGAGGGGGGAAAAAATTCAGGTGACAAATTAGTGTCTCCTGCTTCTGCAATGTGGAGAAAGCACTTTTGAGGAGAGCCATGAATTCCATAATCTGTCACTGCTTGTCATGCAGGAAGTCTTCTGAGGGCTTTGTGAAAGCTGTGATGAGATGGTTGTGTGGGATCATTCACTGGTATTTATGGCAGCCAAGTGCTCCTGTGTGAACATGGAGGTACTAGTGGAACGGCATAACCATGCCAAGTGGTTATTTCATTTCTGCCAGTCCAGGGAAAGCAGCTGCCCTGGTATCAAAGCATCTTCTGCAGGAGAAGGGTAGTGGCACAGAGGACACCTGGCTGTGCAGCTCTGGGTGTCCTGAATCAGCACCTGCAAAGCTCCTAACACAGCACTGCTCTCCAAAGTCAGAGTGCACATGCAGCCAGTTTCACCACATAAGAGGATATTCACTCTTTAATGTCCTTTCTTGGGCTGTGCTTCGTGGTGGAGGATCCTTCTCCAGGCACTGCTCTCTCTGGGTCAGGTCAGCATCCCTGCCTGCTGAGAGCCAGTAGCCAATGGCAGATACTTGAGGAAGATACAAGAATAAATGTCTAGCAATGTTCTTCTAGCCTACCAGGAGGCTGGAGGATATCCTGCATCTGGCTGGTGTTTCTACATCTGATAAGCCCTCCATGAATTTTTCTCACATTAATTTGCACTGTTGCTTCCTGAATCCATGTAAACTTTTGTCATCTGCAACATCCTGTGGCAATGAATTCCACAGCTCAGCTATTCACTGAGTGAACAAAATACCATTCCTATCTGCTGCTTTCATTTCCTGCCTCTAATTTTTGCAGTGGAAGAGATCGTTATTAAATAATCACCAACTTTGTCCCACTTATGACTGTGATGTTCTCCATCCCTCTCTGCCTTGGTCTGCTTTCCAGAATGAAGAGCTGAGCTGCTAAGCTGGCCTATCTAGGTGGATTTGCTCTTTCTTCATGACCACAATATTTTCAGCAAGGTGCCCATGGACATTTCCCCAACAGAAATATGTCTAGGCATCTATTTTGCCAATCAAATCTAAATATGTGTTATTGCCAATAGGAGCAATCCCACTGTGCTTTCTGTCCTTGGCTATGGCATCTCACACTTCACTTGCTCACAGCAGGAGTGACAATGCAGCTCCTCCATCAGCTGGATCACTGACTTTCCCCCCCAGAGCAGATCCTGAATGTCCAAGATCTGGGGTCAGGACAAGAAATTGTGCAAGGAGAGGAGAAGGGCATAGGCAGCACAGGCTTACATCAGCTTAAAGCAGTCATGAAACCAAATCTTAAGTCACATCATAGCAAAGTATAGCAGAGTGCTATTAATTCCTTGCTGACAGCTGGAAACAGACTATCATTCATAGGGAAGCTTAACAGGTCTGTGGATTAACATAATGAGAATTATCAAGAGTCAGCTATAACTCTTTAATGGGTCCTGTCAGCACAAAGACTGTATGTCTCTGTGTGTTTTGGGAGAAGTGGGGGAAGAGAAAAAATATGTTTCTTGGCTTCTTCTTTGTGAAGAACTGGAACTGAAAGCACTATGTAAGTCTAATTTACTTTCCCTTGCATACACTTGGTGTTTATTCTTTGTATTTCATGCACCTTAGCTAATGAAAACAGACTGACCAGGTTCTGGTCTTCAGGTTCCATATTTTAGCTTTCACAGTGGGTGATCTGGGCTAATAAATGCAATGGGAGTTTGGGGAAATAACTTATGTTTTTCTAGTGGATTGCAGAGTTGAACAGTCTTTTGCATATGCAAAATGTGAATATGTGAATAAAGTGTAAGGACACAATTAGTCATTGCTAATTAGAATTATGCAGAAAAAGCTGTGCCTGGCTGTGTGACTGGCAGAGAGCAGGGGATGGGGTCCTGAGCCAGATCTCAGTGCCACACATAGGACAGGATCTCTCTGCACTGCTAAAGAGATCTGTGACTCACTCTCATGCTCCTCTCCTGTGACTCCTGCACCTCCCACACTTGCAGGGAGCATTGCTGCCCCTGTCCTGCTCACGATGCTGCAAGAGGGACACATTCCTCCCACCAGGTGGGAGAGAGACTGTGTGGTCCCTGCGGGAATGTTCCTGCGCAGGGCGTGCTGCCAGTGCCATGTCACGCCTGGGAACAGAGAAAAGCATCGAGCACCACACTGCTCTGCCCTGCAGAAGGACACTAAATATGGTCCATAGCCATCCTATATCCCTGCTAAGAACATGCACTAGGGGCCCCTTTCCCCTCTGGGTCATCCAGGGTCCCACAGCCAGCAGTTTGCCCGGGCTGGCAGTAAGGACATGAGTGCCAGCAATAGGGGAAGTGTGTGCTCGTGCTGCAGAGGCAGTGCCCTCTGAAAGGGTCAGAGCCCATGGGGATCAGCTCCTGGATGAGATGTAGCCAGGGGAGCATCAAGAAGGAAAAGATCCAGGAGTGTCTGTACTAGATCACATCAAAGTGAGTGCCCGACCCAGTGTCCAGTCTCCCATGACCTACATCTCCTGAGGAATATTGAAAGTCTGGGAGCACTCCCAAGCCTCGAGAGCATGGGATAGCTCCACTCTGGAACAGTCAGCTCTGTCTTCCAGACAGACAACTGCCCTCCTGTCATGGACACAAGTGTGCCAGGGTCCATCCTAGCAGGGTACAGTCATGTCCCCATGCCAGGGTGCATCTCCCTGAAGATGAGACCTTCATGGCCAGCAATGAGTGCCTTGGAAGACCATGAGAACAGGGCAAGTCTGGAGGGATGCATTCCCAAAGACCCTCCCAGGTCTCAGGAATATGCTAAGGCAGCTCCTGAGCCAAAAGAAATGCCACTGTATCTAACAGCCCTTTCTAGGATTTTTTTCCCTTGAATTTAACCAATTGGTTCTGCAATCTCATGCAAACATTTAGCATCCACAATGTCCTAAAGAAAGAGTTTCACAGGTTAACCATCAGGAAGAGCCCTGATAGGCAAAGGAAAGTGTCTGGAGCACTTAGCAGCTATGCAGCACTCTCCCAACAAGTGGCTGACAGGAGCATCAGGAGTTCCTTGTGGCTTTAAAACTCTGTCCCTGCAGCAGCTCAAAACAATTTACATTTCACAATCAGCTGACAGCCTTGCTCCTGGCCTGGTCTCAGTCAGAAATAGCATCATGCTTTTGTAGCAATGCTCACAGCCTCTGTTCCTCGGGATGGGGCAGTGTGTAACACTGCCACAGAAACACTCTGACCTACCCTTCATTCCACACTCTTACGTTCAGGAGTAAGACAAAACAAGGAATCTTCCCCAAAGGCTGTTGAAGGGACTCCACAGCCTGGCTAGAGGATGGTAATAAGATGGTAAAAAGACTCCTTGATACTGTAAGAAGGATGGACAGACTTTTCTGTGGGGCCTGTTGTGATAGGTCAAGGGGTAATGGTTTTGAAATAAAAGAGGGTCAATTTAAATTACTTAAGAAGAAGTTTTTTACTGTGAGACTGGTGAGGCACTGGCATGGGTTGCCCAGAGAGGTGGTAGATACCCCATCCCAGGAAATGTTCAAGGTCAGGTTGAACTCGATTCTGAGCAACCTGATCAAGCTGAAGATGTCCCTGCCCATGGCAGGGAGTTGGACTGGATGAGCTCTAAAGCGCCCTTGCCACCTTTCTATGATTTTGTAATTTCGTGAGACTTGGATCAGAAATCCTGGCCAAGAGTAGGACAAGAAAACACTGTATATATTTTCCCAAATGTGTTGACTTGCCTGTGCTAACACAGACACACAAAGGGTATGTACAATTTATTTTCCAAGCCTGGTTTTCTCTTTGAGGAGATAAAATGGACTACTCATCACAAAACTTGCTAGAATTAATGAATTTCTAGGAGACACACAAAATAGCAGTGAGTTCTGGGTTAGAACAGACCAAAACATAGCCCTAATAATAATAAAAAAAAAAGAATAATGGAAAAAGAAGGAATTTCAACATCTAAGTTCCATTAGTTCCATCTAATGGAATTAATTGAGAATAAAATGCAGTGACAAAATCAGACCTTGTATTAAATATTTTGATAGTCATATAAAAAGATAGCTGTGATAGAAAGTAAGCATGACTAAGAACTAGAGATTTGTTTTTATGCAATTATCTTTCTTTGGTTTTTTGTTTTTGGTTTTTTTTTTCCCAGAGGACATTTTGTGTTTCTAATGAGTGGCTATTTCCCACTTGCTGTCACCAAAACACCCTGAGAACATTGACTCCTTCCCCTAATAACTTTGAACTATCACCTCATTTTGGAGCTGAGAAAGTTCAGAGACTTACTCAAAATTACAGAGGCAGCTCATGTAGAGCTGTGATCCAAATTCAAGAGCTCCCATCTCCATGGTGTGCTCAAGCCAGTCTGTCATGTTTATTTATTTTTTAGGTTTGCAGGATTTCAGAAATTTGTATTTGCTTTCCAGATGCACTCTTTGGGTAAACATTTGTTGATTTGGAGTAGCTACAAGAAAGTTGAACTTAACCTATTGTTCCAACCAATACTAAAATAAGCAAGATGCAATGCCCCAGCAGGAATACACACAAATTTTCTTCTAACAATACTCAGACTAGTAAGGACATCATATGTATTGTGGCAAATCTGTGTATATCAATTAAAACTATCCAGCAAAATGAAATTCTCAAAAAGCAGATCTAAAATACCTACAAAAAAAGAGCTTGAGTAAAAGTTCAAATGGAAATTAAGAGTATGCAGTTAGCATTTTTTTCCCTGAATAACTGCTAATCCTTTGCTTGCATGCTGTTTCTGTGACTGTTGTTTTCAGGTGCTTTGCTGGCATGGCACAAACTCACCATCACCCCCGGGTTAATCAGGCGGCACCAAGCTGCCCTGGAGTGCCCGTGTGGCTGCTGGGGTGCAGCGGAGGAAGGCAGCAGGACAGGGTGCAGCAGGTACCTACTTTCTGCAGGAATGGCACTCCCGGAGTCCTGGCCAGCCCCCACGAGCCCCACGCTGAGCAGGCTGAGCACCGAGAGGAGCAGGATTCCCACACGCATCTCGCTCCAGACAGACGGCAGCGCCATTGCTCTCGTCAATAATTCAAGCTGTCTTCCCTGCCTGGAACGAGGAGAAGCAGCGAAAAATCAGCAGTTTGCTCCCTGCACGCTCCTCACAAAGAAGTGGATGAGAAGTGGTAAGCCCAGACCCCGTGCACACACAAACCCACTGGCACACACCACTGCCGGACACGCCGCGGGCCCCAGATGCACCCCAAGGCCCAGCTTGCCCAGTACCTGATCCTTCTCCTCGCCTGTGTGCCAGAGCCTTGGAGCAGCTGTAGAGAGCAAGCAAGGCTCCAGCAGCCACTCTGAGCATGCGCCCCTTCAGCATCCCCCCTTCCCTGATTAGGGTCATTGCCATGGAGATTTGCTATAGCAACACTGAAAAATTGGAGCTGCCAAGTGGAGAAGAAGATTTAAAGGGACCACAATGTGATACGTGGTCACTGCTGTACTCCTCCTCTGCTCCCAAAGGCCATGCCCTCTCCTTGGCAGACACTGGCTGCTGCCACCCACATAAGAGAGCATTGGGCAAATTTTGGGTCTGTTGCTGTTATTCCCAAAGGGACTGTGCTGAAACACACAGCTGCCATCCCTTGCTTTAGCTGTAACTCGCTTAAAGTGAGATTTCATTCTGCGGAGTATCAAATGAGAGGAAAACTCAGAAGTTTGCTTAGATAAATGAAGTTGCAGGGCCTGCTGATGGTACCCTGTACTTTGGGGAAGAATCCATTATGGTCTCTGTTTAACTACACTGAAAATGAGGCCTTGTGAACAACAGCACCCCTGGCACATGGACCAGCCATGAAAACAGGTCCTGCATAGCATCACATTAGGGTAAGCGTGATAAGAGCTCAGCCAAAACCTACACACTGCAGAAGTTTAAGGATGCTCTCTTCAAGCTCAACTTTTGACCTGTGATCAGCCCATATTTGTTTGTTTGTTTATTGTGTCCTGACAAAGTCAAAGCAGGAAGCTCTCTGGACAGGGAATCTGTGTAAGCACCTGGCTGAAACCAAGCATTCAGGCAGGGGAGGAAAAGAGAAAGAGATGCTCTAACACCTACCTGTTTGCCCCAGAGCACGATTAAGGGCTCATTTTGTGACATAACTGTTCAACTCATGGCTTTGTCGTTCTCTCACAGAAGGACACTCCATCTCTCACCGAGGAGAGGCTCCAGCCTTCCTGGCCTGTACAGAATAACAATCCTGCCAGGCTGTGGAGGTATCAGTCTTCCCAGACATAGACATAGTTTACCCTTGGCTTTCTTCAGCCCTAGAGACTCTCACCAGCACTGCACTCTGCTTCTATTTCACTTGTTCCTGTGCCTTCTTCAGAATTATGTCTTACAGCCTTCCCTTCCATGCCTGTGCTTTTGGATCAGACTCGTTTAAAAGTCCTCTCCCAGGACTTTCTGGCAAAGTGGAGACACCTCTTTTGCAAGGGGGCAGCCCAGAGTTAGGGAAGCAATTCCTAAAAGAGTGACACACTGCCAAATTTTTAGCCCACAGTGCAGCTGAAACGCAAATTCCCTTGTGTGGGAGGTCCAGCAGAAGGTCTCAGCCACTGGGATCTTCATGAGGTGAGCCTGGGCACCCATATGCACCAAAATGTCTCCACTGGCTTTATGAGAAGCTGAGACTCCCAGTCCAAGCTCTGATGCTGGGTGCCTGAAGTGAGGCTGTGTGAGATGGACCAGTTTTACAGTTTGTGTCTCATCACAGGGCTCACAGGCCTGGTAAAGGAGCAGCTTCATAAGAGCCAGGATATAAACAAACATTATATAGCCTGAGTGTACACTCATCTAGAGCTGGTCACACAGTCTTGCCCTGATCTTCAGTTTTAAATAACTTCAAATGGAAATTCTGGCACAAATTCCAAAACCCTCACACTTCCATTCACCCTGGCATATGAGTTTCTTGCCCGTACCCTCATTATGGTCCCATAGCTATAACCTACTTTTCATACCTGAGTTTCAAGAAAGGGACAGGAAGGAATTACCTACAGGTGCAATAACCTTTGATGAGGTAGAAACCACTGTTTGTTCTAATATTTTTCAAGGTATCAGTGTAGTCTTTTCTAAAATTCTAACTATTACGATATCTGCAGTAGGGCATTCTGTATCCACCACCTAAAGGGGTACACTTAAAGGTGTTATTTCAGTGTCATTTATACATTTATATTACTAAGCTTAAAACAATGTCTTTTTTTTTCCTTTTTTTTTTTTCTCACAAGTGCCAACATAAAACAATTAGACATTGCACTTACAGAATCTGGCCAGTTTTTGTGTCAAATTCCAGGGTATTTAAGAAACATGAAAAAAGTTTCCACCTCCTCCTGCTAACAGAACCATGTGCTCCAAGATGTGGTTCTCAATTCACAGAGAACAGGAGACAGGGGCCAGTCTGCATGGAAAAGTTCCTGAAATCTGTGCTATTTTCTCACCTCCAACAAAGTTGAAGAGGAGAGACACATGAAAACATTTGCATGACTTGCTTACCTATTACATTCACTATTGGCTGTCACCATAGCTAAGGGATACCAGTACTAAATTAACTAAATTCCAAGAGATTCACAGAGGTCCATTTAGTGTCTGAAGAATATCACAGCGAATCCCAGAGGGCTGTCAGAAATATTTTTACTTAATTTTCTTTTTCTACAGAGAATACACACCTAATAATTGTTTGCTAAAAGAGAAAAAGAGTTTCCTCCAAAGCAATCAGAATGATCAGGCATTCAAAGGAAAGATGATTAGTGAGGATAGACATCTGGTGGCTTCCTTGGAAAATTTCTTACTGATTCCTAAGTGTTACAGGTATTGAAAGTTACGTATTTGAAGTGGGGGAAGAAAACTTATATATCCAGTTAAAATGGCTTACATTAAAGGCCTGAGTTGAATATGTGTGCAGAAAAGGAAGATGCAGGCCAAGGTTCTGGTTTCAGAACTAACTCACTATTACTCATGGGCACACATGGCAAACAGGGCAGTTAATCCCAGCCTGATATGAAGTGCTACATCACTGCCTGCTCACATGGCCATCAGGCCTTTGTTGGACACAAACAGAAGAAAGAACCACAGGCACAGAAGAATCTGTGTCTGATCACTATTACCTGAAGGACAGAAGGGCAGGAGAATAACCCCAGGCATAAGCCCAGAGAGGCCAAGACACAAAACCAGATACAAGCAGTACAGAACATGAAGAACAGCAAGAAAGCATTCTTTAAACACAAGGGAAGTAAAATAAGGAAGACAAAACCCAAGGAAAGAGTTTATTGTCTGTTCAGCAGAAGAGGAAAGTTAATCAAGTTGATGCCTTGAAAACTGATCCAGAACTAAACATCTCTTTTATCTACCAATGAAAATAAGGTGAGCTAGTGAGCAGAAGGCTCACACAACTAATACCAGTGAACATATTTTAGGTAAAAACATTTAGCAGAAATTTACTTCGGTAACTGATGCTTGTAGGTTTGTGATAGGTCTCTTTTCTATGTTTTGATCTGCCTGGAGCTCTCTTTTCACTCAGGGCTATCACTAGACTTACCACAGGAGATTGAAAGAAGAACCTAGAACAAGCACCATCCACCAGCAATTACGGCCAATAGCTCAGGAAAGATGTGACTTATGCCAGTCTTGGAAAAGGGTAAATGCAGTGGCTGTGTCTAAAATGAGGAGGAGAACTGGAAAACAACACACAAGGCAATTTACCATCCATCCCTGAGAATGTTTTTGAAGCAATAATCCCACCAACATTTTGTAAGTGTTTGAAAAACATGAACTGGAATTACAAATAAGAGCTATTTTCAAGAATCAAATCAAACTAGTTTGGTATCCTTCTGTGACAGGGTAACAGGCCTTGCAGATAAGGAAAGCCAAATTTAATCAATTTCAGGGAGATCTCTACTGCTATGTCACACAGCATTGTCGGAGGCAAACTAAGGAAACCTCTGAGGCCAGCAAAACTGGCTGGGTCCCTGCTGAGAGTTAGCAGTGTGTCACTGTCCCCATGAGAAGATGTATCACATCAGGCCTGCAAAGACTCAGTTCAGGGGTCATTCTGCATTTCATTAGACTACTGGATAATGAATAAGCAAAGTGGATATTTAAGATGTAACATCAGCCTGGAGGTTATAAGCAATGCTGGGGGAGAGGACTAGAATTCTAAATCAGGCAGACAAGCTAAAAAAAAGGGTCTAAAAACCAAATGAAATTTTAGAAAAATGAGAGCAAAGTGCTACACTTCATCAGGAATAATCAACAGCTCATATTTGAAATGGGGAATGGCCCATTAAGTGGCACTTCTATGGTGAAGTTAGGGAGTCACAAGCTGAAATTGGTTTATAACAGTCTGTCATTCCCCCCAAAAATACAATTACACTGGGACATACAAAAAGAAGTGCAAGAGCTTAGGCTGACTTCAGCACAAGGCCTGAGCTGCAGTGCTGTGTCTGGTTTGGTCACTGCAGTACTAGGAACTATCAGGGACAGCAGCAGAAATAACCACAGGTTTAAATGGCATCTAGGACACACAAGCAAAGCCCCTGGAAAACTTCTGGGATGGATTTCCTGCAGAAGACAGAGGAATATTTAAGCCTGCCAGTATAAATTAGACATCGTTTGGGAATGACATTGGGATAGTGGCCCTGCATAAAGACAGGGGAAGAACTGAGTGATTTCTTATTGATACTTTTCCTTTCCTGTCTCTCCTAATTCTGTGATTAAGAATAATTTTGTTCCCAAGACAGTCACTCCAGCTCTCTGTGTTGTAATTCCAGCACAAACACAGATACCCCTGGGAGAAATTCATTGCCCTTGTGCAGCATCTGAAATTCAGACTAATTATTTCTCCTTCCTTAGTTATCAGGGCAAAGGAAATGTTTTTTTCTGATTTAAGCAAATATGATGTCAGAACATTCCCATTCTGGGGTGGGTCACTGATAAGGCAATTCAGAGACATTTGGCTGCAGGGCAGTTGGCAGGGCCCACAGTTTCTTAATCTGCCTTTAAACAAGTAAACCACAACCTTGCCAATGAATTGAGAGGTGAGAGGCTGGTGCACTATTCAACATTTTAGCCCATAAACAGAATAAATTCTATTATCTTTTTTCCCTGGCCTGAGAAGGACTGAAAATAAAATCACCTTATACTTACTTTGTCCCTCATGCTATGAGATAATGATTCACCTTTGCTTGATGGTTCAGGATTTTCTTTAAACACTAAGTCAGAGGTTTGGTGAGGGAAAAATCTCCCTTGTGAAATGATCAATTTGTTCTTGGCATGATTGCTTGACAAGTTCCCTATCTTAGAGCTTCCTGGAAAACCCTTCAAGAGTCTGACCAAAAACTGAACCTTGGTCAGACTGTGAGGCTTGGAGACACTGAATCTGTCCCAACAAAGTCCACATGACACTGCAAAACAGGGATGTGGCTGCCAACGGGGAGTATGATAGAAATTTAGCACTAAGATCCTTTAGTGTAGGAACAAGCCAACTCCAAGAGGCCTCTTTCACCCCAGTGTAAGATGTGGGAAAGCATCCAGGCTTGATCAGTTCTCCAAAAATCAACTGAAGCCAAGTGTGACAAGCATCTTTAAAGACTTTCAAAATCTTAGAACACTTTCAGCTATGCAGGAGGGGCTGTGTCAAGCTGCTGTGAAATGAAGGTCAGTTCAGACTTTTGGTTCCAAGAAAGAGTAAGAACCACTGGCCAAATACCAGTTTTCCTAGTTTATTTATGTGGTTTGCACTGGACTGCTGGAAATACAGCAGGCATCAGTGTGCTGGACATGGGGTCAATTTACAGCATAGGCAAAGGTTGTGTGCTGTTTGTGTGCTCTGAATGCCACTGGGAACTAAGCTGAACTATTTGCCTTGCTACTGCCAATCTTATCCCTGTCTAGGAAGACATAAGCATGCCATTATTTACTTGCCTGACCTGTGTGTAAAAATCCTTTCTTGAATTTATGTGTTTGGGAAGAAACTGTTGGTTGATATTTTAAGTGCTGGGATTTGAGCCAGTTATTCCATGACTACCAAAAGCAGAGTGACTAAAGACAGGCAGTTCTCTGCACAGCCTCTCTGTGCTTACAGAAAGGGCAGGTGGGGAGAGCTCTTTATAGATTAGAAAAGCTACTGACTTCCTAGGACGTGGTTCAACCTTCCATGTGTAAAATTGTACATAAAACAAACATGCAACATACCAGCTGTCAGAAGGCATTTAAACATTGTTCAGGTCCTGCTTCAGTGCAAGCCCAAATTGTGTGTTAGTTATATTTAGTGCTGCTGGAAGAAACCAGACACGGTTCACAGGCTGGATGCTGTGTTACAGTGTCTATATAGGCCAGCATGAATGCAAGAGCTGCTTAGGCAAGAAGCCTTGAGTAACTGATTTAGTGCATGGATGAAATTCTGTTCATTAACCGAGGAAATAAAATAGCCCACAATGCCCAGAACTTTAAGAGACAAGTTTTAGCACTGCAGGTGGCCTCTGTGACAGCCTGGACTTTAAGCAGTCACAAACATTGGTAACTCTGGGCTTTATCCTGAAGTTCGTGTCTCTCCCCAGACCCCATATTAAACTGAAAAGTTGCCAGGTGAAACTTCATGGTGATCTTTACAGGTTGCAGTCAAAAAATTAATAGATACAACCTCACTAAACCTGCGGACTTTAAAGCCTGTCGGGATTAATGCAAAGGAAGATGCTAAGTTTCATGTGGTTCAGTGCAGAAGCCACACAAAACAAATTATTTTGTCAGCACTCGTTGCCTAAATTAACTTAACAAAAGTTAGTGCAGATTTAGTATTAAAAGGTACTTTCTGTTGGCAGATCTGTCCATTAATTTGGACAAGATTAAACTCTCTTATAAAGAAAAGCTCCTACGCTTTGTATTTTGTAGAAAACTCCCATAGATGAATATCCTTATACGTGACATCAAAATGTCATTTTATAAACACTTTTAGCACTTAAAGCTAAATAGAAGCTGTGTTTTTCTCTAACAATTCACATGGGTCCCTAACTGCACAAAAATCCCAGTGATGAGACTCCTTCATTTGTCTCTCTCTGTTGCCCTTGTTTTCTACCTGTGTTGCTTTTGCATAGCCAAATACTTTATGCACTTCAGGAATAAAATAAAAGAATTAGGTAAAAATAAAGTTTTAAAAGAAAAGCATCAATTCTTAGAAAACATCTAACAATTAGATATAGCTTGGGGCTGAGGCTACCAATCTGTTTGCCTGAGCATGAACATTAAGTGCAGCAATCAATGCACACACAGAGAATATTCAGATCCCTCCACACCTAAACAAGAAATTGAACATTATTCTCCCTTGAAATCTGCATCCTGGCTACTCTGTGGAAGGGTCTAACTTGCATCACCAGTCAGCAGTCTTTCCAGCTGATTTGGACTCTCAAAGAAAAGTGACAATATGAAGAATAATGGGAGGGTTGCCAGTCCTGCCCCATTTTCAGACTCTCTTGACACAGAGAACAATCCATAGTTTTGTCACTTAAATTACCAGAAAAGTACAGTGTCACCTACTTTGATTTAAACAGCAAAAGGTGCTCAAGGCTAATGAAGACAAGCTGATGTCTTAGCAGGTTTTCAGAAAGTTCATGGTTCAGAGCAGGAATCAAATGATGAGAGCCCTGACTGTGAGGAAGGAAAATTGTAGGCTGATCAATGTAAAAATAGAATATCTGCAGATATTTACATTTCTTTCCTCAGGGCATCCATGCCTGGAACTCTTCCTCTTATGCTTTAAGTCACTTTTTAAACCTCAGGTGTTCAGAGGTCTTGAAAATATCATCTCTGCTACTTCTCAACTCTACAAAGTCACAGCTGGAGCAGCAAGATGGAGTTGGAAGGTTAAGGAATATCTACATGGAGATTAAACTGCAAACCCATATAAATGAATACTATGCTTGAAACTAGAGCAATAGGCCAAAATATTTTACATTGTGATTTTTATTTAATAAGTTGACAATACCTGAAGGTGTGATGGCCACCTGACAGTGCAACGGACATAATTTCTCTGCCCCAGACAGCTTTCAGTGCAGTCACAAAACAAGAGGCACCAGGTAATGTAGAACAGGGAATAGAACAGGACAAGGTGGGCAGCGAGAAGGATGCATGAGTGTTCTGATGTGCAACAGTTTGGATTTAACAGGAACCTTTGGATTTTGAGGAGAAAAAATGCATATCTTGTAGGAGGCACAGCAGCAGATTTCCAGCACCTGGAACACACAGTAGGTCAAGAGCATCATCCTCATGTTTGCTCTGACCCTACCCCATCAGATTTTGTTCAGTGCATCCCACTGCTTGTTTGCAAAGGAACTGCAAACAGCCGTTCTCTGGTGACTTATGCTTTCATAAACTTCTGTCATCCTCTTCATCCTCTTGACCAGACTGAAGGTTCCCAATCTGTATATTGCTTCTGTTTATTCCAGCTCCTTTGTCAGCACTTCATATGGTTCTGCTGTATTCTTGTTCCCTACGAAAATGGTCTTGAGTCTTGTCACTCTGTCATACTAAATCTGATTTTACATATTCAAATTCTTCAAAAGTTTCTTTTCACTTGCCCAGAACAGATATTCTAGTTGCTGGGTGCAATTTCCACACCTCCCTGACAATCCTTTTTCAGAACTGGTGGCATATTAGCTGCTCTCCTGTCATTTGGGTGGTTTTGAACAAGAATTAATACAGAACAGTAATTGAATGAGAAAAAAATAGGTAAGGTGGACTTTAAAAGAGCATGCAAAAATCTCCACTAGGAAAATCCTGCTCATATTGGAGCTTCTGCAGACTGAAAGGAATCTTAAATTTTTCAGATTCTGAGGAAGAGAATGAGAAAGTTATTCCCCTTTCCCTATCTATCCCCCTCCAGCCCAATTCTGTCCCGTTTCACTTCCCCAGTTCCAACAAAGTGAATCATAAAGCTGAGATGCAGCAAAATGACTGAAGGAATTCCAAATGGTCAGGTTTTCTTTTGTTCAAGCCAGTGTCTGTGCAATCACTAAGGGAAAAATTCATGAAGATCTGTTGGAGATGGTAATGGTAGAGACAAGGCCTGTTTGCCCTGGGAAGAAGCCTTGGTTTGAATTAGAGAGAAAGCCCAGCCTTATTTCCGAGTTCGCTGCTTTTCTATGCAAATGAAAAAGTGCCTGTTGTAGAGCAACAGCCCAAGCCTAGAAAGTTCTTTGTGTCTTGTACCCACCATGACCTACCACCCCACGCCACTCCCCCGATGTACTCCTGTTGGTTTTTCCCCCGTTCTATCATCTATGCCTCTTCTCCCTGTTGGTTACACAGCACCCTTCCCTCCCACCTTCTCCCTGAATATAACCCTGACCCGCCTCCAGTGACCTGCTTCTTGCCAAGATGCCCCTTCAGCAGAGAGCTCCTCCTGCGTGTTCCTAACCCCCTTCCCCCCCCACTAAGACCCCTCAGACCTGCCTACAATAAATCTCGCTGGAAAAACATCTTCCAAGGAGATCTCCTGTTGTCTGGTGTGGCACAAATTACTCCATCCGAGCTCAGGTGAACGGTGAGCTGGGGGGAAGGGGAGCTGCCTTCCTTGGAGCAGCCACTGCCCTGGCCAGCACCAGCCTGGGAAGAGCTCCCATAAAGGAGGCTCGCTCGCAAAGATCTGTAGGTGTTTCCATCTGGCAAACATGGCTGAGTTCTTGTCCACACCTGCAACAAGTCAGTGAGATTACACCAGCCTGGGGGACAGTTCACAGGATAATTCAGCTTCAGGAGCAGAGCTGTTCTGGGACTTCCTCCAAGTTCTGCAATAGGAATGTTCATTTTTAGGTAAAAAGAGGTCCTTCCACACAATGTCTTCCCTGAACAGGTGAGTTCCTTTTCCCTGGAATGAGATGCTGATGTTGCTCACTCCATGGTAAATTGGGTGTCACTCATTGCTCTGGCAGTGCTGCCAGCTGGACTAAAGGGGCTGGTGACCTGAGTAGTATCAGCCTCACCACCCACACCTGCAGTGACTACAGAGTCACCAGACTGAGGGGCCTGGAGTGCCCTGAGAAATCCCTGGGACCAGAGGGAGGGCAGTGCCAGAATGGAAGGGGGAATGGAGGTTGAAATGGAGAGGAGAGAGAAGACAGGTTCAGAGCAAAGCAGAGAACAAAGCCAAGCTAGAACAAGATGGGGGCAAGCCAAGTGCAGCAAAAGCCAAGGAGCTCTGAGAAGCCATTGTGCTGCAGCCAGGACCAGCTGAAGCCCTCCAAAGGAGGCTTTGCTCCCAGAAATCCTGAGAGTGCTCTGCCATGGATAAGGACTGCTGCCTCTTCCCACTCTCTGGGGAGGGAGCTGCAGGTCAGGCTTGCACTGACTGACTTTGCCAAGCAGCCTGAAAGGAGCAGTGCCAGTGCTCCCATGCTGTGAGAATGGACTTAGTGAAAAACACACAGCACAGCTGCTCCTTGAGGGAATTTGGAAAAATAACATCAGAATCCTCTCTCCCATTTGCCCTGGGCTTCTGTGCTGGCCTGTGTCCTGGTCACACACAGAAGGGCATGCTGCACTTCTCAGTGTGCAGGGATTGGTTTTCCCAGCTCTGGACAGGTTTGGGAAGCCACTCAGCTCCCTATGGTGTTCCCCTGCTCCCCCAGCTGTTGTTACCATACCTACAGCTGCAGTGGCAGAGCAGTAGCTGTGTTGCCTCTCTCATCCACTTCCAGCAAAGTCACACCAATTTATTTACAGAAGCACGGCCACAGGCAAGAACTTTCTTCCAAATTCAGCTGAAGAGATTTTTACCTTCAGATGTCCCACCCACTTCCCAAGCCAGATCTCAATGTTGGAATCATTTGAGACAGCTCTAGATCACATCAGACAAACTCCAGGCACCTACTCACACTGCTCAGCCTATTTCAGACTTGTGAGTGGACACGGAATCTTACAATAAAGGGGGCGAGGTGAGGATGAAACTATCTCAGCTTTCAGGTACAAAGGTTTTTCTTCATGCCTGGAACAAAAGGAACAGTTTTCAAAGGCAGCTACAAGGGAAAACAAAAGCATTTGGAGTTCAATCCATCACAGGATGGACCAAATACATGTGACCTAACCATTGTGTTTCACTTGAAGCAAAATAAGGCCCAGTCTCATGAAGAAACTTCTTGGCACTGCACGGAGCTGTCCTTCAGTGTGATGCTGGGCAGTTGCTGGTGGCAGCATTTGGCACAGCTGGAACTGGCCAGGCTGCCATACTCGTTCTCCTTTCTACTCTATCCATTTGGCCTGCTAAAATAAAGCTACTCAGAAATTCACTAGGTTAAAAATGGGATGTCCAGGGAAGGAGGGGAAGAAACCAAACATTTTAATTAAAGAAAATAATACTCTTCTGCAGGATAACAGAAGACACAGCACTGAGATATAAACTCTTTTGGTCCAAAAACAGCAGACATGTAACTCCTCATAACACACACCCCATTACAGCTGACAGAACTACAACATGCCTGAAGGTGGGCACAGCACAGACAGCAAACAGAAAGGACTTCATCATCTTTAATACACAGGCAAAACCTACAGAGACTACAGTGTCATGTCTCAATGTAACTGGGTAAGTTGCCACAGACATATGTTCATATCAAAGACAAAAAACAGCTGCAAATGTCTCTAGGGCACTGTTCTCCAAAATGATCTTGGGGGTTACACTTGGCAAATTCTGATTTAAAAATCAAAGCAGGTACAATCCCCCCCCTCTAGTATCAAGTAACAGATTTACTGAATTGAGCCCTTGCTGGCAATCCAGCAGATGTGAAAAGAGAGTACTTTTTAAAAAAGATACAGAACAGACACACACATCAAACACAGGCCCCCAGTTTCATCGGTACATTGGGGCATACATGCTTGCCACATGAACTCCATAAAGCTGTATTTTATACAGCTGCATTTTAAAAACTGTTGGACAGGTGACTCTCCTCAGGGGTCTCCAGGATTCAGTTCAGTAGATTGGCAGCCATGCAGTCACACATATTTCTCTTTTCCACCTGAAGAAGCAGAGTTTCTGTCTATAAGAGGGAGGAACAACATCATCAAGAAACAAATGTCAGCATTGTAAAACTAATTAGCTCCCAAGGAAAAGTCCACTTTATTTTTATTTTACAATTTGGAACTAGTGGTATGAGGTAAATTTTGGGGTAAAAAAAAATCAGACATTGTTTACTGCTCTGCAAAGTAATTACACTTTTGTGGTATTAATTGGCATACCAACATAGCATTATTTCCTGACTGGGAAAAAGTTATTTATTTTTCTTTCTTACAATCTCATTTCAACAGCACAGACTGGAGCATAAGCTCAGAAGTTCATTAGAGGCTTAAACCCCCTCCCCATCCCTCCCAAATCATGTCAGAAATTTTATTTTACTTAAAAACAGGCTCTGAATTTAAAATTAGACTATGACAGCCTAGACCCACTCTCAGTGAAGAAATTAACTTCTTTAACTTCTCCTGTTTCTCTTTGACTTTCTCCTGATAATACAGAAGTTCAGTAGTTACTGATAAGATGCTCTGGAGCCTAGAACAGATGAGAGGTGCTGAGCTGGCACAGAGCCATCACGAGTCAAACATGAGATGAGATTCCTGGCTTCTTTAAGGAAAGGGGTCCCAAACTGGTGAAAGCAGAAGTGTCTGGGTTGAAAAGAGGCTCATCAATATCAGGAGATCTCTGTTGCTCACAGATCCCTGGTTCTGAAGCAATAAGGGTGGATTGGGAACTTCTGAGAGCTGGAGCTGGGCGTGATCAGAAAGCCTGCCCCTGATCTCAGCCTACCTGTGTGAGAAAGGGTTGAGGACCAGGGAGGGGACAGCAGGGCTACATAAGGAAATTTGAGAATCCTTCCTCTCTAGCACACACACACACAAACACTTGGGTTTTCCTGGCTGTCTGGAACACGTGTTGCTTCAGTAGATGCATGATGCAGCAGAGATGTTTGACATCAACATCATATCTTCACCTCAGTTTGTCTACCATGAGCTGAAGCTGTACCTGAAAATCAGCCTGATCCAAGAGAGAACTCTCCACTTATTGTCATGGGACACAGTAGCTGTGGTAAGTCCACTCACCAAATTAATCCTTACTGGTGTAACCAGCTACACATAAAAAAAAAAAGGCATTATGAAGACTAACAGCTCCAAATGCCAATCAAACCCATCCTAAGTCTGCCTGACTTGTGATTTTTGTATAAGATGGAGTTGCCATGTGATTAAAGGCTGTGTTTTAAAAGCTGTGTTATCCATTCACCCACATCAGCTAAAGGCACTGAGAGCAGAGCTGGGCTGAAGCATCCTGCTCTGCACTTGCCTTCTTAGTGCAGGAAAAGCCATCTGCTGCTCAGGCTTTTTTTCCCAGATGATAAATCTCAGGAAAAACCACAGGCCTGTGGTTTTATATTAAATCAGGTATCACTTTTGATTGTTTCAGCTGCCCTGCAAAACTGAAAAGATCTGATCAGCCTTGGCTAATCATTGAAAAGACACTCAATCACCACCTTCTCACCACCTCACTGACATCATTTGCAATGCTTTGAATAAGGGAGGTTGACAGCATGCCAACATCTTTGGAGCTGAGCCCCAAGGCTGCTTACCATCTTATATATCTTTAATAACATTTTCAAGCCTTTCTTTTTATTTTCAGGGACACATCCAGCTTACTGTGCTTTAAACATTCTAAACAACCACAAACAGTTTATAAAGCAATAAAGAACAGTGGTTGGGGTGGGAGCAGCTCCCTCCCAGCAGCACAAGACCCCTCTCCCCAGTTCATGATCACATACAGCACTTTGGCTGAGTGGTGAACCACAGACATTCCCAGAAAATACTGCCCAGAGTTAATTCTCACTGCCAAAACAACTACTCTAGCCTGCAGCCTGCTCTGAGGGGCCAGCAGCAACAAAAAACAGTACAGAGAGGGGTAAACAGATGTGATATGTGTAGAAATCAGCCTGTCAGAAGTGGTCTGTGACCCTCCTCGTGCAGCCAGCCTGACAATTGGTGGGGGGTCATCACACCAGTGTAGGTTACAAACACAACTAGTATTGGAAAAGGAAGGAGATCCAGTCTATGGCCTTCATGAAAGGATCTGTGACCTATGCTAGAGTCTGTTTGCTTTGAGACATCATGTAGACCAACTCAGGGCCAAATGAAGTGTGAAAGCTCTTGAGTAATATTCTTGTGCAATAAAATTATATACAGGCTCACCCTGTACAAAACTGCAGGGTAAGATGTGCAGGAGGAATTAAACGAGAATTTCCTCTCTAAGCTTTTGGGAATCCCTCCCCCTCTAACACAGTTAGGAGCTGCTTAGTCATCATCTAACAATCTTGCCTGCAAACAAAGGACAGTTTTTCAAGGAAATTAATGTCTCCAGTGGGAATCTTAACAAAGGGAATTGTATTTTCAGGGACAGGAATATTTGCCCCACAAAGCAGCAAAACAGACTAAAACAGCCACATGTGAAATATATATGTGGCTGAAAGCAGTGGTCCTAAAGCCCTCAGCTTGCATTAAATTGTGCCACAGCTGAATAATAAAAGTAAGAATTAAAATACTCTAGAAGACAGTTCCAAGAAGTCCTCAACTATTAAATATTTCCTTGTCTTTTGAGGATGTAGGCAGAATTCCTAGCTGAATGACTGGAATAGGCCTGTTCTAGTCATGGGGAACTGAACGATTTCAATATGAATTCAATTATTTAGATTTTAAAGTGATAAGGAAGTGATAGGTTTGCTTTCAGGGGAATATATCACATTTTCAGGCTTGCTGTCCAATCTACAAGTGTGAAAGCCAATAATAGGACATTCATCTCAACTGACTTTTTTTCTATCCTCATTTTATCTCTCTGGCTTTCTTTTATTTTTATTTTTTAAAAAGTATTAAAACACAGTTGATATCTTTGGGGTTTTTATTGCTACTTCTGCTTTGGATAACTGTGTTTATTTATAAAGTTTTTCTCTTGGTCTGCAAGCTGAAGGTTTCATAAAGGTCACTGCCATAACCAGACACCCAGAGAAAAACTTAAGATTTTGCAACAAGATGTAGAAATTCTGATGAGAAGTTCAAAGGTTTCTAGAAGAAGATGTGTGCTAGAACCACTTTACAGCACAATCTGAACATCTTGTTTGGGCTGTATAAAGTGCTCAGCATATTCATCAGCAAGATTTCTTCATGAAGCCCAGAATATATTTGACCTGTAATTATTGAACAGATTTTATTTAGCTGTAAATGTGCTACATACCAATCTGGTTCTGCTGGAATGTTTGTTTATTTTTATGTAGTATGCCAATTCAAGGCATCTTCATTCATGCACTTGTATTTTCACCTAAACATCAAGGACCCTGCTTGAAGTAACCTCAAACCATTCCTCCAAGACAATAGTTCACAGACTTTGACCTGTGAACAGCCTTGACCATAAATTAGAAAAGCAGAAAAGTTTCAGTGCCTTCTGTTGAACAATCTGTGCAGAAGTCTATCTGTGGCACTTCAGCTAAAGGGTACACAGGAGGTGGGGACAAAGCCACCCTCCTGGGACACCACCATCTGACAGCAGCTGGGACACAGGTAGGCACAGATTGCAGGTTGCAGCAGCAAGAGACAGATTCAACATCCCCCACAGAAGGAAGGTACCAAGCCTGGCAGATTCTGCACAATGACTGCAAGCCAAACAAGTTTCATTCCCTATGCTGTTCTACTTTGTGGCATTTTTCATCATTATGAAATCAGAGAAATGTAAAAGTTCTCTGTGGATGATGTTTCCTCCCTTAGCTTCTCCCTAGGGATAAAAGCACGTGCAGGGGAGTATTTTATTTTAGTAGGCTTTTTGTTTGAACTGGATCTTTCCTTTTGGGTAATAAATATAAATGATACTCTCACCTTACTCCCCCTGACATAAAAACAAAGGTGTGTGCTCAGCATTTGGAGTGAGAAAAGCAGCACTAATGGCTCAAATTTGGCAAGAGAAGGATAGTCAGTTCCCACTTTCCTATACTTCCTATTGTCCCTGATACCCCAAAGCAGAAGAATTCCACAGATTATTGCATAGAGAGGTGAAATGTAATTAACCAGCCTCACCTTAGAACACAGGTCAGTACAGTTCACTGAGTGTGCAAAAATCCATCCACCTTATCTACTTTTATCCACAGAATTTTCTTTTATATTGGGGAAAAAAAAGAAAAAGAAGACATTTAATGTTTCCTTACCCTTGTGTCTAGATTATACGCCGTCTTCTTTAAATCCTGCAGAGCTCTCTGCATGAACTCAAAGGCATGGCAATCAACACAGGGGCGGCCTAGGAGAGCATTCAGGAGAGAATCATGACTATGTGGCATGAATAATTAACTAGAAGGATTAAACAGTGATTTTGAGTATCAGAGCTATAGAAAAGAGTCCACAGTGTGAGTCTGATGTAGGTACTCCTAAACAACCCAGGTAATTTTAATCGGTTCACTATGATGGCTCACCCAGCCTCTCAATTATAAAATAATTACTTCAAATTTACATTAATGTTTTTCTTCCTGCTATATTGCTGTTCTGCTTTTCCTTCCACAACTCATTGTATGGAAACATTAAACCCTTAACTTGAGCCTTTCATTTTACTCCCCTAACCCTGGGTACATTTTCAACCTTCAGATTTTTCAGAAATTATGTCTGAAAACATGAACCTGTTCCCTAGAAAAATCTTGTCTCCTAATCTAACAAATGTGAGCTCTAAATAGAAAACTAATGGAATAAAACTGACTACAATATCATAAAGACAGACCATAAATAAAGACTTTTGCCTCTAATTTTGAATATGATACAGCTTTGCCCAAACAAATGCCCTGTTATCAGCAAGCATTGCTGGTAAGCAGAACTGCTGCAATCTGGATTTATTGGAGTGTTTAAGAGAATGTTCCCAAATCGAGACACTCAGACTGAAGGCCACAAGGCTTGCTTTGCCTTGTTCACCATGTAACACAGATCTGTGCCCTAACAGACAGCAGTACTGAGACAGAGCAAATACAGACAGGACCAAACATCTGAACTCATCAGGCTCATCTGCTCTCATCTGCCTCTCCGTGTCTGTGCCTGGTTGACAACTTCACCAGAAATACTGCACAAGAGAGAAATTCTGAGCCCAGGTTTAGTTTGCTCCTTGGGGTCTGGTGTGAACGAAAGGATGAAGTCTAGGCTAATGTTGGAAAATTCTGCTGTGTCTGTGTCCTGTCTGTAAGCCCATTTTGCAAACACTTGATGTTGGACTGTACGTGCCTCTGACACGCTGGAGAATGAGCTTCCAGCTCATGATCTGAATGCTAACTGGCAACCAGGAATTCTGCCTGCTGGAGAAAGGGAGCCTGCCAGATTCTTTAACTGGCTAAGGAAAAAAAAAATAAAATAAAACCCCCACATTAAACAGTATTAAAGACCTGCTCCATCATTGTTGCACCATGACCCAACTTCAGTGTTACTGTATTTACACTGGACAAAAGGAGAGGACAGCAGTTTTTTGCCTCAACAGCTTGATGCAAGGACCTGTCATTATGTTCACAAAGTAAAGTAAACTCGACACAGACCAGCAAAGGAGAATCAGGTGGTTGAAGGCCCCAAGATTAGGTGTTGACGAAATGCTTTCTTGGCATCTTCATTGTGATTTTTTAAAACAAAAATTCATGACTTTAAAACAGCAAACATTCTGAAGAACAAAATATACTGAGCAGACAATGTCAGTTAAAAAAGAACAAGTCTCAGTAATGTCTCTGAAAAGCAAACATGGTGATTGCTGGCATAGAAAGGGCTAACACAATGGACAAAAGAAAAGGTGCACAACAGTGGCAGATTTCAGCAACAAGCAAGACAGCAACAGGCAGGAGACAAAGATAAGAGAGTGAAGAGCTTTGGATGCAGAAGTGAAACAGTGCTGGTAGATTATCAGATTGCGGTTTTAAAACAACATAGGCAAGACATATCCAAAATAGTTTGAACTGTTTGGGCAAACTTCAGAGTCCTGCAACGTGAGAAGTGCAGTAGGGGCTGTAGGAGAGGACTGCAGGGTGGTACCTACTTTCAGCTGGTATGGCTGTTCCTGCTTCTTGGTCAGCTCTGACAGGCCCCGTGACGAGAAGCGCAACCACGAAAACGAAAGGAACTGTAAGGACAGCTCTCCTCAGAAGGCAGGGTGCCAGCATCTTGGGAATGGGTGCTTCTCTGCTTGTCAAGAGACATAAACAAGTTAGTGAGGAGCACTACAGATATACAAGGGTTTTGTTACAAAGAAGTTAATGTTCCTGATGGCTACAGCATCGTCAGTCTTCCTCTGAAAGAAAACAAAATACCAGACGATCTAGAGCATGGAGAAAAGTTCTCTGTACCTTTCCAGAGCGTACATAAAACTCAATTGGGAGAGAACATCCCTACACATGATAAGAAGTCCCTTGAGTGTCCTTGGTTTCTTTTGAAGGCCAGGATGACAGCAGCTTTGCCTGGTCTGTGACTTTTTTCTAACTATGCAGTCAGACATGAATGGGAAGAGCTGGTTCACTGTTAGACTTTGAGATTAAAACTTCAGGGATTACGGACCTGACTGAAACAGAACCTGAAAACAAGGTGTTTGGCCTCTGGCTTACTTTACTGCATCATCTTTTCACTAGTATAATAACTAAAGGTAACCACTAGCATTACACAGCACGCTAATTATAAAAACTCCTGTATGAAAGTATTTAAAGGAAAAGACTTTTGTTAAAACGCCACAAATTCATAGGTAGAATTTCTAATGGTAAATGCATCAAAACTCCTTGACCTTCTGTTTCCCCTCCTAATCTGGACTTCAGCCTATTATTTGCTGCCATCCATTTGTTCCTGAACACCACAGCCAGGCCACACCATGCCCAGACGTTGGTACAACCTGGTCCAGCAACAGTTTCCCTTCAGACAGCAGCAAGTTTTTTCATAAGTTTCAAATTCAGTGTTTTCTTGACCCAACAGGTTGCAACTGCTTGTTAGCGATCTCAATCCAAGCCTCAAGGACTCTGGCACACTACCAGGGAGGTCCTTAGCTCAGCAAAGTTTACCTTTCATTCCTGTACATCAACATGGAAGAAAGACTAAAATAAGGCTTAGTTATGGCAATACAATAAAATGCACATAAAAAATCTGTTCAGCTAACTATGGGAAAGCAGGACAAAATTCTGCCTCTTTCTGATTTTCAAGTTGGTGCTTACTGAGCAAAAGATGTTGCATAAGTGCATTAGATCTGCATGTACTGAATGCAAGAGTACAGCACTCCCCAAAACAGATTGTATTTCACATTTAGAAAGGCAGTAGAGGGAGGCAGGAAAGGGAAGGGTTTTCCCCATTTTGCCAAAAACACAGAACAGAACAAGACTGCTCTTCAATATGTGCAATCCATCCTTTCAGACACAGCTAAAGTGAAGCTGCAAATTCTGCACGAACACTTGCAGCAGGGGCAAGCCAGCAATTCACCCAGGGAAGGAGCAGCATTATACACATCCCCTTCCTGTGCCCCTCAACCTAAACACAAGAGTAAGGAATGGTTCAGAAGCAAGAGACAAACATGTACAAGTAGAGTCACAGATATACTTGAGCCCATGGCAACAAAAAGATAGGGTAATACAATTTCTATACCCTCATATTGGGTTTCCTGTCCCACCCACTATTTAGATCTGATGTGATAATTTTTTTTTAATCTCTACAATCCCTAAAATAAAGGGATTAAAATCACTACAAGTTGCTTGGGTTTTCTGTTTTAATTAATGGTGATCTGCAATCAAAACAGGTACAATCAAAAATACAAGTCTTTGCAATAGGATGCAGCAGAGCGTCTCCAGGTGATAGTAAATTAGGACAACACAGCCTCTTTTGGAAGTACCTGATGAAGAAGCCTCCTGGTCAGCAGGAGCAGAGGCTATTCTCATAGTTGACTATGAGTACTACAAAGGTTCAACAAAACAAAACAGACACACTATTAAACTCTGTTTGGGTTCCTCACCCATCACCCACCTCACAGTCAGCTCAGCTTCGTATGTGAGCCCCACTGCAAAAACAACTGCTCCTCTAGTGCAGCAATCATCCTAAATCACACCTAACTCCTGCCTCTTAGTTATTGAATGGGAATCTGCAAGGAATAATCATGACAGGCTTCAAGGGTGGTCTCTCTCTGCAGTGCAGCTGGGAACACACATAGATCTGTGCATGGACTTCTATGAAAGAGAAAAGTCACCCCCTTTAACAAAGGAAAAGATATCAGTACCTGATCTTTCTCTTGTCTTTGTGATGGTTTCTTTGAAATGGCCGCTGCAAACTGCTAAGAGAACAAGTGCAGCATTTCTGAGCATGTGCACTGTCTCTTTTTAACCTTCTCTGAAAGAGGTTATTACTGTGGGGAGATTTCTGCCATGGCAACAATGCAGAGCACTGCATCACGCAGTGCAGATTTAAAGAGGCACAGGCTGTGTCTCTCAGGTCTGGGGAAGGATGTTTCTGCTCTTACATGCAAGATCCAGCAGTGACTCACCTGCTCTGGGTAAGGTTTTTAAAGCCAGGCCATTTGATTAATCTCTCTTGAAGTCTGCTGAATGGTTTGCATGAAGTCTGAGCAGCTGGATGTGGTGCCTGGTTCAAGCAACTTGCTTCCCTAGAGCTTGAAAATAGCCATGACAAACTACAGCTGCTAAATGGGAAATGGGGACAGAGCAGGGATTGCACTCAGGAATTGTTCAGTGCACTGCCTGCCACCTGAATGGTTCTGACTTACAGGAGGCATAAGCAAGTGTGCCTGCTTTCCCAGGTGTTTCTGTGATTCCAGTGCCAGGGCTGCCAGGAGCAGCTGCAGCCACCAAAACTCTGAGTGGGAGCTTGAGCCCAAACTCAGAACCCCTCTTTTCCAGCCTGCACTTCCATCCCCGTTTCAGTGCCCTATGAGCTGCACTCCAGGACAACACTGACTGCACTTGTTCTGCATGCAATAATACAATGGAATGAAGATGATAAAGTGATTTTGTCAAATCAAAGCTAAGTTCAGGGATTATATCACCCCCAAAACCACATTTCCCAACAGAAATTAGACACTAGCAGTGCTTGTTTCAGAGAGAATGAGCCCAGCTGAGGGCAGGCACAGCACTGAGGAGCATGCACAGACCTTCAAAAGGACTGTGCACTGTGTTTGCTTTAGCTGGTTCAGAGGAGATTCAATCTTCAATGATTTCATGGTGAAAGTTGGGGGCATTCTGTGCCCAGGAAGGTCAGAAGGTCAGGCACAAAAGTTTTTTTTTTCATGAGTAGTGTCTCCTTCTCAGAATTATGACTGAATTGCTGGCTAACATTTTTCTTTTTAACTTGCTCATATAACCTGTCTTTCCTGCACAGCCAAGAGGAATGGTTTGCTTCTATTAATTCAGGTAAGTAAGAAGCTAAAATTTCAGCTTGTTCAGTGTGTAACTATGCTGCTGCATGAAGTTACAGCATTCACGAGCAGAGTCAAGAGGGGATTAATTACAGTACTGCCATCCTTATACATCACGAAAACAGAAATCAGGGGAAAATAATTTTTAGAGACTGTTCTTTTGGGAAAACAAGATTTAGCATTGCAAAGATAACCATTTGGTCTGATTCAGTATCTGCCTATACATAAATTACAAATGCAAAGTTTTATTCATGATCACTCTCTGCCCTCTAATCTCACACCTTGGCCTGTCTTCCTGATAAATAACATAGATATTCATATATATACATGCACACACACACACATACCACCTGCCCCTCTCTCTTTATATATGCCTTTTCTTAGCCTGATCATTCTCAGTAAATCTATTCTCCTAAACCCTGTGCTTTCTCTATCACAACAGAAACACCAAGTCCTGGTACCTTGGGTGTTATCACTGATTCATTCTTCTAGATCCATGCAATGGACTTCCAATTCCACTAAATAAACTTTTTCAAAGGTTATTTATTTATCTATTTCTGCCATTCAGATGCTAAATTGTTTGCTCTAAGCATCCCATAGCAAGTATTGCAATGCTTATCCTTTAGCCTTGTCTTAGATCTATTTATCCTTCAAGGAACAGCTTCCATTTCAGTGTTTTAAACACATTTCCTCTTTATTCATTTCACTCTGCACTCTGTTAAGCACCAGTTTTTCTCTTCACTGAAGCTAAAATTTTCTCAAGTGGAAAATATCAGTTCACTAAGGAGGAGGTCTTCCATATAGGAGGTAGATATTCCATTTCAGGATATTTTTCATAGAATCATAGAATGTCCTGAGTTGAAAGGGACCCACAACGATCATCAAAGTCGAACTCCTGGTCCTGCACAGCACCATCCCCAAGAGTCACACCATGAGCCTGAGAGCATTGTCCAAACACTCCTTGAGCTCTGTCAGGGTGGTGACCACTTCCATAGGGAGCCTGTTCCAGTGCCCAACCACCCTCTGGGGGAAGAACCTTTTCCTGATGTTCATTAGGAAACCGAAACCAACCTCTCCTGACACATCTTCCGGCCATTCTCTCAGGTGCTGTCACTGTCACCACAGAGCAGAGATCAGAGTCTGTCCCTCCTCTTCCCCTCTCGAGGAAGTTGTAACTGCATTGAGGTCTCCCCTCAGTCTCCTCTTTTCCAGGCTGAACAGACCAAGTGCCCTCCCCTGCTCCCTGTATGGCCCCTCCAGACCCTCACCATCCTCATGGCCTCCTTTGGGCACTCTAATGTCTTTCTTATACTATGGTGCCCAAAACTGCCCCCAGCACTTGAGGTGAGGCCACCCCAGAGCAGAGCAGAGTGGGACAAACCCATCCCTTGCCTGGCTGGAGATGCTGGGCCTGATACCCCCAGGACATGATTGGCTCTCCTGGCTGCCAGGACACACTGAAAAATCTTGAATTTTTAAAAGTTTTGAAATTTTTATTTGGAAAATGTTTTGAAAAATATTGTTTTGACAATTTTCAAATTTTGATAATTTCTAGCTTTCTGATTCAGAATTGTTTTTTTAAACTAAGCTTAACACAATAAAAATACATTGCATAGTCTGTTCATGGAATTGCAGAGTAGGAACAGCTCTCATGTTAAAGTTATTGAGACATAACCCCAACAGAACATTATAACCCCAACAAAAACTTCCTTCTCTTATACCCCTCATGCACAAAGCACAGGTCACAGAGATGCTAGCTCAAGGACACCTGAAAATTGGAAGTACAGACCAGGACTGGAACTATACAGCACCTGAACAACACCCTCAGTTGTGATTTCACTGGTGCATCCAAAATTGCAGTGGTGCTCATGAGGCACTATGGGCTGAGTGTGAAAAGTGACATTTGTGTGAAAGCTGGAACAACTTGACTCCCCAGTTGCCCTTGGGGATCATTCATGAGGAAAGCAGAGAGAATTTATAGCTTCTTTTCTATAATGAAGTCAAACACAATTTTTTTTTCAAGATCCCCACCAGCTAAAAAACACCAAAGCACTTTTGCTGAGATTTCATTTTTTCATCTTGATAGCACGTCTTGATATGGTAAATATTTCTGTGGGATTGGAAGAAAAGCTCAAGCCTTTACGTCTAAGCCTCTTCACTGCTTGGTCTCTCCTTGGCTCTTAAATCTAATATCCTGTCACTACAGAAAACTTTCTCCCTCACTAAAGACAACAGATTCTGTCATTTTTCCTGGAGACACTTTTATGTTTTCGCATAGCCTTGCCCCTAAATCATGGTAAAAAACTCCCCACAAGCTACCATCTTATCTTCTATCAACTACACTTTTATGCTTTACCTCTGCCACGAATCCCACGAAGGAGAGCCAGGGGATGAATCTGGCTGGGGCTGTGGATGCCATGCAAATGTGTTTGTCATACCAGTATGCTCCTGCCTCACACCTCTGGCTGTCACCCCTGTCACCTCTGTAATCCTGGGCTGTGATATCTCAAGGGCAGGGGCTGTGTTGGCTCTTGTTGCCACAGCACCACAAAGCTGGAGTGTTGATAGAGGGCTCCAGGCACATGTGATGTGTAATAAAGCCAAACTACCTAAATCTGGTCTCATTCTCCCACACTCTGATATATGAGCTATTCATAGAGCAAGCCTCTTTTTCTTTTCCTTCCAGTGTAAAGCTCTCGGGATGTGTCAGAGTGACCGAGTTAAAGAAGCGAAGCCTGCCTTTGTTCTCTGAACAGGTCTCACCTATCTCGGTAGCAGCAAATAATTGCAATTGTTCCTCCTTTCATTTTCCCCACCAGTAATTTTAGGAACAATTTCCTTGTCACTAAATCTGAATCCCACGGTCCCTATCTGTCAGAGTATGGATTGCCTAAAGTCATTCTAGGACCCAAAAATCTTGAGTTTCAGCACAATGCTGAGGCTGGGCTCACATCCAAGTCTGACTTTTCTACACAGATCTTAGGGAGACCTGCACTGTCAGAACTACTTTTTGGATGAGATGCTAAATTGGGGTCATATCTTCCTGCATCTCTCTGGGAGCTGAGAAGCATCTAAAAATCCCATGGTGATATTCAGGAAGGGTTATCATTAACTGAGACATCCTTGGCTTGCACTCTCCCTGTGCACCCTCCTGCACACACAGCTCTGGGGAGCAGAGTTGTGCTTGAGCTGTTTCAGGGTATGGAAGAGTTGCAACTTTAACTTGTTTGCAAATTCCACAGGGATGTCTTGAGCACAGTGCAACAATTAAATATGCAGGCACTTGAATGGGCTTTGAACTAGAGGGAAACAAACCTCTTCCTTCCCAAGCTTCCCAGGCTGGAACCAGACTTCAGAGTCCAGAGGCCTCTTCTAACACTGGAGAGTCTTCTCAGCTGACAAACAGTGCACTGTTAGCCAGTTTCCTTGCAAGGGCTGCTTGGAGAAAGAGCAACTGAGGAAACTAAAGAAAGTGGGATTGCTAAAATTGGAAGTTTATTGATGACCTTTTTTTTTTCCTTCAAAAAGATGTTTATTATCCAAAGTCTGCATCAGGGCTCTCAAACTACAGAAATCAGAAGATGCACATTCAGAGGGCTCCGGATCCATTTTCTGCTTTATGAATCAGCTCCTTCACAGCCAAAAGACTAATTCAGGATGATTTTTATGACACCAATACTTGCATCTCATTGAGAATCAATAATTCTGACATTATAATCTCTATGATTTAATAGCCTAAAGATGGATGTACATTCATACATTTGTGTTTGAAAACTGCATCTCTAACTTGATGTCATGTTTACAAGTTATTTTCGAACTGATGGATGTAGTTTCTCCTTTATGCATTTTTTTCCTCCTTCCTAGAATGACAGTGCCACAAATTGCAAGCTGGATAGTGCAGTACTATCCTGATGTTGCACTAACTGTGACTGCACAGTTTTCAGCTAAAAGTTTACTCATGTCTGCCTTTAAAATACCTTGTAAATTAATTCCTCATTTGTAATCCTGGGATGTCTTTAGACGGAGGCCAAAGGCAAATAAGCAATTAAAATTTCATAAGTATCACTATAGTGGCCATAATCTTGGCTGAAATCCAGGAAAACAGACCAGAACTAGCACTGTTGAAAGCACGGCTAGCTGGAGTCTAAGTAACTGAGTCAAGAATCAGTGATCAGAGCTGGGACAGATTCCCATCCTTAGGAGGTCCAGAACTTGAGCTAGGCAGGGATCAAGTTCTAACACACATTCAATAACAGATTACAAAGCCCAAATCCTCAAACTCATCTGGCTGTCATTCTAGAGGGATACACAGTGACCACCAGGGCAGGATGGGTTACTTCTTCCCTGGAGAACTTAGTTTCTAACTGCTGGCAAAAAAAAGTATAGGTCTGCAACCCTCAAAACAACAGATTATGTTGAGTTTATAAAGAATCCCATGTCAGTCTTCTTATTTACTAAGCTACAGTTAGTAGTAGTAACTACTGTTGACCTGTGTTAGTACTCCCAATGCTGCCCAAATGGCCTGTAGGGCATGTCCACACAGCAGCTGATGCCTTCCTGTGCTCTGACACCCAGTCTCAGTTCCTAAGCAATGTGTCCTTCCATTCCTATCACCCAGGGATGTAGCTCAGCTTTCTTCCACGCTCATGCTCTTGGTTTTGTTATTATTGGGTTTCACTGCATGTGGTTGTAGCCCACACGAGTGTATGCAGAAGGAGTGGCACTTAAATATCTCATGCCCCAGCAGTATCAAACTCATAGAACACAATCCTGCAGCTCTGAGATTATGCAGAATGTACTTCAAGAGAGCTGAGGACAAATCAATCTTGTTCAGGACATTTGTCTGCATGAGTAGCTTCAGAAGAAATACGGTGAATGCAGAGTCTGACCAGAATTAGAAAATGCTGCAAAATCTTCCTCTCAATAAAAGCCTTTCAATATTTGGCAACCTCCTGGGAGGCTGAAATGCTGAAATTTTCCACTGAAATGTTTCTTTTTCCTTTGAATTTCTCATCTTCACATCTGCCCACTTAAAAAGCAACAGAAGTCCCTACCATGGGGAAGAAAAAAGGTGTATGTTAAGGAGTTGGGGTTGTAGGAGGAAAACAAACAAAATGCCATGGTGAGAGGTGTATTAAAAAGCTCTAAAACAGATGGCATTTCAGTACATGAAGGGGACTAACAAGAAAGAGGGAGACAAAATTTTTAGCAGGGCCTGTTGTGATAGGACAAGGGGTAATGGTTTAAAACTAAAAAAAAGTAGATTTCACTTAGATATAAGGAAGAAAAATTTCTACGTGGATGGCAAAACACTGGAAAAAGTTATCCAGGGAGGTGGTAGATGCCTCGTCCCTGGAAACATTCAAGGTCAGGTTGGACAGAGCTCTGAGCAGACTGATCTAGTGGAAATGTCCCTGCTCAGTGCAGGGGGGTTGAGCTAGATGGCCTTTAAAGGTACCTTTCAACACTTTGATTCTATGATTCCATTAACTACAAAGTCTTGCTCACTTTGTCATGTCCCATTACCATGATTTCTGTGTATTACTGGTTTTAGAAATTAAGACCTTGGCAAATCAAGGAAAAGGTGATTTTCACTGTTGTGGTGGAAACCAGAGCTGTCAGGACACTGTAAGCAGGTCTGTCTGATAGGTGAATCTGCCTGCCAAAGCAGCCAAACCCCTCTTCTAAAATTCAGCACTGCCTGCGTGGGAGTTGGGCAGGAGCTCATACAATTTTAATAGTTTGAAACAGTGCTTATGCTTAAAATCAGGAATGGGTTATTTACAGTGTAGCCAAATTTTCAAGGTGAGGAGGAAGATAATTCACAGAAGATGTTTTACCAGGTGCTCAGACATGTGCACAGGACAGTGTGGCGGTTGAGAGAAAAGGAAAGAAGTGTCTCGGCTAAGCTCTTCCTTTTCTTACTTAGCCTCTGTCCCTTTCATATACTGCTCTTGCCTCTTAGATAACTTCTGCTGTAATCACTCATTCTCTCTAGCTTTTAGATCTTTGTCCCCATTTGACATCTTTTGTCTCTGAGCCCCTGATATTCTCCAATGCTCAGCTGCAGTGTTTGAACGCTGACCCGTGTTTGGGCACTCAGCTCTCTGAGTGCATTTTATCAACCCTCCAAAGAAATAGTTGCTTCTGCAAATCTTCCCTGCCTTACCCCTCTGCCAAAATGCTACTGTTCTGTAGAAAGACAGCTGGAAGAAGCACATTGGCTCCTTATCCCCTTGTAGTTCATAGTCTGGCACAATGGATCACAGAGTGCATTGTAAAGGCCTCCATGGAGTGTCACTGAATGACCCCTCCCTTCTCCCATCTGCCAGAACCAGCATCATCAGCTCGGCTGCCTTGCTGCTCCTAACACAGCTAACAGCCAAACAGACTGCAAACAAAGACTGAGGTGAATGTAGAACAGAGGGAGGCTCCTGTTCTTAAAAGTCATATAACCACCTTGAGAACTCCAAACATACCTGGGAACTTCTCAAAATACTGTGGAGCTAGTGAGTGCCACTGGTTCCCTGAGATCAGTCAGTAATTCAGTGTGGGTGCTGGGCCTGTGCTGAGTCAGTGTGTATCAGCTATTTGGGTACAGCAAGACACAAACAAGCATTTTTAAAAAGATGAATATTATAGGCAGGGAAGGGCTGAGAGAAAAAGCTGCCCAATCCATCTCCCAAAAAATAACAGCTGGCTCCAAGGTGAAAAGGAGGCTGTACAAGTGCTGGAAAGGCCCTCTCTAGAGGTTCTCCATATTTTTCACACTGAATTCCATCTTGCCTTTTCTAGAGCTTTCCATTTAATTTTAGGGATATAGGAAAGACAAGGCAGTAACCACCTATTTTGCTTTATTTCTTCTGGGTGAGGAGTCTGCAACAGGGAAGACTATCCTGTCCCCAGGAATGTGAGCAGTCCACAGTACTTTCCTGCATTATTTTAGGTGCCGTTTGAATTTGTGATAATGCTACTTCTTATATCCACATCCCAAAAATGGAACAAGTAAGGGAGAGCTCTTGGTTGCATAAATATTTTTCTCTTGCCAAGGAATCTTCTCTGGGCCAGCATCCTGCATTTTTATCCCTGAAAGCAGCGTCCTCTCCTCAGAAAACAGGTATCTTTAACTTCATTTCCCACTACGTTCTGGAAATTGCATCAGGAGAAAGAAAAAGGAGATTATGTGAGAGTTAAACCACCCAAATTTTCAAAGCATAAATTCCTGCAATGTCTGTGCTAACAGTCCACTTGTGATAGGCTGATGTTGCTAACATGGGCAGCCACCTCTCAAGAGTAACTGACCCCGAATCACTGTGGGGCAATGGGTTCACATCTAGGGAATGGAGCTGTCATATGAGGAGATTTTTTAATAAGCAATTTGAAATAAATAGTTTCTCAAGATTAAAAAAGAAAAAATGCTTATGGATTTGTATAATCTTTACAATATAGTTGAGGCAAAGAAAGGTTTTCTAGTAACGTTAGCTGAAGTATCCTTTTGACAAAGAGGTACCAAGCCTTTCTAGAGTGTATCAAAAAGCATGCACTATGTAGGCAGACAAATGTGGCTGCAGCATCCTGGGCTGTTAAAGCTGAATTACAACTTCTACTGGGATCCTCACTTAACCTCTCCAATTGCTATTTTTTTCATACACTGTCCTGGAACAGAAATTAATTCAGAGAAAGCGCTTGAAACAGAATTTATGTACTGGTGTGAGAACAAAATAAGCCTACCATTCCCTGTTGGTTCCAGTGGGTTTTTTGAGACTGAAATGCTCTCACTTGGCTCAGCTGCTTTTGTATTTAAACTTGAATGGTTTTGAGTCAAAACCAAAGAACATCTGTTTGGCAGTTTTAAAGCTAGAATTATTTAACATTTTCCCCTTGATGTGCACAATTTGATTCACTGCCTTGTTGCACTGATGCTACTGGAGGGGCTTTATGCATGGTTTAGAAGACAGATTGGTGGTGTGGGACACCGGGGATGGCCCATGGCAGCCAACAGTGGTGCTGGGCTGCAGCAGGGCCAGGAGCCAAAGACCTCTTACAGAGGCATTTGTGAGAGGCTGTGGCTGTCAGCTCCTGGCTTAAACTGAGTTCTGAGCTCAGCAAGAGCTGCTGCCTTCCAGAGAGGCAAAGTACCTCCCATCAGCCAGCCAGCTGTGAGACCTTGCTTCCTTGGGAGGCGGGATTGCCTGGTTCCAGACAGATTTCCTTTCTAAGGAGAGGAAAATCATTTGATTCCAGACCAGCAGTATAGCCCTTATCCTGAACCTCATGAGTGCTTCTCCTCAGTATTCTCCTCATTCCCCTCACTTAGACCTGCCAAGCTGCTTTGCTGTTCCAGGTCTGCTAAAAAGAAAAAGAAAAAAAATTAAAGCATGTACATATTCTGGAAATTTAAAATTCTGAGAGAGAAGAAAATATTTGCTGTTTTGCTATCAATTATTTTATTAGTTGGACTGTTTCTACTTAGTCAACTATTTTATTTATAAGAGGAAGTGTCAGATGTATGTTTTTTAAAGGCTGTAATTAAGCACAGTGAGGAGTCATTAGATTATTCAAAAAGCCTGCTGCTTCTCATTAACTAATAGCAACTACCAAAACAAGTGGATTTTTATAGACCAGGTCTAGATATAAGTGTAAAAGTACATTAGAGAGCAGAGGCACATACTGTACTTAAACATCTCATTCATGCTACAGAATGCCCTAATTGGCAATTAATTTCTTCCAAGATGGAGTTGAAAATTGCCACTTTCCAAACACTGAAATTACCAGAGGATTAAACTGTCACCTTTTCCATAAGAATGGCCTTTGAAGATTGATTATGCCATGAGTCACCTTTTATCTTTGAGATCAGCTATTTAAATTTGATGCATGCTGCACTTTTTTTTGCTAGCATTTTCTATCTAGGTGAAAAAGAAGTTGGATATTGTGGTAGGGGATGTTTCTCAACCCATGAATTATGGCTTTTCTAACCAGTGTTAAATTGCAAATGTCATTGGAGAAAAGGAGAAGGGTATAAAGGTAGCAGAAATGGTAACTTTCCAGAATAAAGAAAGTATCATTTTAAGACCCCATCTTTTGAGACAGACAAATGTTAAAAAATACTTTTATTGCACCAGCAAAAATAAAAGCCATAAGAAAATGTTTGGATGCTGTTCATGTCACACCATACTACGTTGACATTTCCATTTGACATGCAGACTTGCCAGTTTTGATCATAGCTGTGAACTACAGATGTTTTTAAAATACAGGATAGAGGAAAATAGATTCCCATTCAAAATAGAACCTGTGCTGAATGTCTATTCCAGGTGCAAAAAGGACTGAGATTTACAGTCATACGGACAATTTTCCAGCTGTGCTAACAATGAGGGAGAGAGAGAACATAATGAGGTGCTCTCTGTTCTTCATCTTTCGAGCTCGTTTTGAAACCTCCAAACAAAAATAATTCCTCTGTTTCTAGAGACCAGCTGTTCAACAAGAGGTAGGAAATAAAGGGAGTAATGGACAAGCAGCTTTGAAATCTGCTCATATTGGCATGGATGAATTGTATTAACATATCACCTGGTGGACAGCATGTAAGATATAAGACAATTCACACAGCATTTTCCCACCTGTGTGTTTCTAAGTACATACAGGAATATTAATGATCCTATCCTTTTTCTGTCTCTCTGATGATAGACATAAAACCAAATGTGACTGGTGGGAGGCATCCTTCATCTGCGAAATAGACTTGCAGAGGCTGGGGCTCACCACAGAATCACAGAATGGGTTGGGTTGGAAGGGACCTTAGAGATGATTTAGTTCCAACCTCCCTGCCATGGGCAGGGACAATGTGTACCTTTTTTTGTTGGTTATCATCTCTTTCCAGAGCCAGTGCTGACGTAGTGGAAAGGTGGCTGAACTGAGGATAGATTGAATAGGAAAGCAAGTTCCAGGCACTGTCCAGCCAGGAGCAGCTACTCACACAGTAGTCAACAAGAAGAATTACTGCACAACAAACCACCCACCCAGTGCTGTGCTGCTGAGGAGCACCTGGATACAACAAACACATCAAAATCCACCAGCCTCCCTCAAAGGCATCTCTACTTACAACAGAGCCAGACTACTGCCTGGAAATCCTCCTCTGTATGTGCTTTTACATGGCCTGATTGCTAAGTTTATTTTAGTACTTTGCATTCATGTGCTGGGCTAACATCACATAAAATTTTTATATAAGCATTGTTATTCCTCTTCTACTCTTAGGAGGGAGAATGTGACATTTGGAGAGCTTTCTTAGTTAAATGAATGATGTTTCTGTATCAGAAACATCAGGCCAAAAACTATCTTCCTTTTGGAGGAATGACCCTTAACTTCTGCAAGAGTTGTGTCCTCAGCCTGTGAGCTACTCCCCAAAATGCATTTACACTGGCAGTTATGACTGAGACAAAGTTGTTCTCAACCTAAGCAACCTCCTCTGCATCTGCATCTTGCTTGTCAGCACCTGCTTCCACATCATTCTCCTCAAAGCTCCATCCAGCTCTGCTCTCTAGTCGTGGACAGCAAGGACAGGAGAAAAAAAACGCCATGTGGGATTGCTGCTTACCACAAGCCATACTTGCCAGCTGCAGCAACCTGATGAACTAAGTGTATCATATAACTTCAGAAAAGCTTCTGGGCTCAGACTGAATGGCTGCTGAGGCTTGTACTCATGGGATTTGTTTTATAGGCATCTACAGAGTTGGAGACTGAAAGTGACACCCTAAAGTGTTCTGTAATTACCAGAAATTTTCTTATCCTTCCTGCACACCTGTTCTTCAGCTGGGGCTAACAGAAGTCCTAAATCCTCTCAAGCTGAAGGGCTTTGTTTACCCTCGTGGTAAAAAGCTCCCCTGTGCCTCAGGCACTGTGAACTCCACCCAACAGCCCAAAGCGTGTCACAGTTCTCAGGCCAGGCCACAGAGCAGCAGGAAAATAATGACTGAGACCTGGAGTTTGAGCATGGGAAACCAGTGCAGAGAGCAGGAATGCGTTAGACATGCACATGGATGTTTGAGATGTTGAGGACACATACCGCAGTGCTCTGTAGCAATTGTGTTTCCTGAGGACTTGGGGCATTGTGCCAAGTACACAGCACCCCTGTAGATCTCAGAGCAGCTTGTGTTTCAGAATGCTTTCCTCCACCTCCAGATCACTTTACCAGCCAAATGGGAAATGGGTGTCTCTGGGCATCTTTCCAGAAGCCTCTAAACTGATGCCATCATGCAGCAAAACTCAACGGGTACATTCATGTACTTTTCACCTTGGTATTTACACTATATGAAGTATTTGCCTCACCTTTGCTGCTCCTTTGGATGCCCACTGCCCTTCTGTCTATTTACCAAAGCAGGAAGTACCTAAGGAGGAACAAAACTGAGTTAAAGTCTGACACAGCAATAGTATCTGGCAGATACCAACATGATCTGCCTTGGGCTTCTTAACAATCATTAATGTTAACAAAAGTGTTAAGCTCTATAGGTAGATGTCCCTTATGAAGTTACGCCACTGAGCTGAAATTTAACTCTTCTTTGTATTTCCAAAAGTCAATCAGGCTGTCATTGAAACAATGGAATAAAATTGCCAGACCTTGATCTATTCCTGCTTCTATTTAAAGGTGATAAAGAGTTGATTTTACATAAGATCTCATCAGTGTTCCTGAGTCAGCATGATTGTTCTGGACTTCCTGGCATTCCGACAAACTGAGCAAGGTTATTCAGGAACTTAGAGCTGGTATGGATGGAAAGGGAAAGGAGACAATATGCTGCCACCTTTTGGTTACAGAAATGAGAACAGGTATGATCTGGGCAGATCTCTCAAGTGGAAATTAAGATATCTAGGCTTATCTTCTGTAATAAAACAGCCTGAAAGCCCAGACGCTGCAAGATGCATCCCTTCACATTCTAAACTGTTGCTATAAGCTTAGCTCACCTATTCCACATTTTTTGTCTTGCTCGAACTAATTAATAATTTTCAAGCAATAACTAATAATTTATCTAATTTAAAACATAAAGGCTTGAGTTCTCTCACCTAAAACTAACCCTTTGCATCCCTAAACTGATCTGAGAAACATAGCTGCAAGAAATAGAAGGTACAAGATCGCATGAATTAGTAGCTTGTAAAAGTAAGTGACTGCATGTCATGACTTCTG
This sequence comes from Irena cyanogastra, assembly GCA_013397155.1. Lineage (NCBI taxonomy): Eukaryota > Metazoa > Chordata > Aves > Passeriformes > Irenidae > Irena > Irena cyanogastra. The sequence goes on from VWZV01002532.1 coordinate 566,028, forward strand.
ACACTTCCATTACTAGGTTTGTCATCAGTACTTTACAAATTCAGCCTTAACTGTTTGATTGAGATTTTCTGTGCTGGCTGACTGCTGAGGACCTGAAGGGTATTTTGTTTGCTTGTTTATTAAAAGATTGGTTCAGCTGTTTATGCGAATAAAAGATTGAAGAATGGCCATCTTAACAAAAGGAATGCAAGGCTGCTGTGTTAAAATGTTTGTGCACCTCCTAGTTTGATGCAGAGCCACAAACTTTAACAGAGAAAGTCTCTGTATCAGGGATGTGGTTCTCACTGCTCCTATGAGTCATTGTACAAATTTGGGCCAAGCGATGAGTCTGTGACAGCCTCAGTTTAAAAATGTTCTGTAAAAACTTAGGGGAGCTTGTGAGTTCAAGTCCATGAATGTTCTGTTACTTTCTGCTCCCATGAGCCAGAGGCTCTTTACATTTACTGCACGTATAGATGCACTGAGCATGCTGAATCCTCATGCATAAAAACCCACCAAGCAATTGACTTCTTCTTTCTCAATGCTGGCACTGAGTTCTCAGTCTCTTCTCTTGACATAATGTGAAGGGGGATCCTGTCTGCCTGTACTGCAAAGGAACAGGAATTCTCTATCCACTACCAAAGCTGTGTTGGAAGGCCTGTAATGCCCACCTGGAGTAGCTGCAGCCACTCAAGCAGAGCAGAGCTGTGCAGCAGACCCGAACCTGGCCCTGCTGCCACCTCAGGCCGTTGTCACACTTCACACACGGGTGCTCATGCAAGATGTCCCTGTCTCAGCAGAGACTTGCAGACCTGTAATACACTAATGGTGCCACCTTACCCTGTCTGCTGCACACACACCACTGTTCTGCTGCACCTTGAGGAGTTCTAGGCTCTCCTGCCATTTGGAAGAGTGTCCAGAGGACTACAGACACGAGCAAACCACTAGAAATTATCTTGTTTATGCACTCATCACTCACAGAGTCCCAGCAAAGGCACTCAACAGCTTCCAGACACTGTCATATAGAGACCAAGAAGCTGAAGGAGACCCTCAAGAAGGCTGTTGGTAGGAATTTAAAGGCAAAACAATCCCTCCCCTCTGTGTTATCACTTCTTCAAGGGGTTTAGTTCCATCACCCACCAGGAAAAGGATGAGAAGAACTGATTTTATCTTGCTCTTTTTAAGGAGGAAAGTGGTGCAATGAATTACAATGCTTAATCTCTTGGGGTGAGAGGCATCCTGTTATCTTTCACAGGTCAGGGTCACATTAACCATCTGGACCAGTGGTGGGAAACAGCAAAACACATCTTTCCAGAGCTAAATGAGGCCTCCTTTTCCTACCAGCAGATTCCCTTAAGCCTCTTGGCAACCATAATTCCTCCTCTCCATCTCAGCACTTGTCTTCCACACACTTCATGAGCCATTTTTAACCCATCTTTCAAATAAAGGGGTTTTTACACATTTAACCTACATGTGCACAGACACACACTGAAGCCACATCAGGGTAGAGGAATATTAGGACCACTGGGCCTGCTAGAAATATTTGAAGGAATTATCTTTTTTTTTTTCTTTTATTTTTTTTCTTTTTTCTTTCTTTTTTTTTTTTCCTTTTTTCTCCCTCTACCACTTTTCCATCATGCTTAGGGAAGCATATCTAGCTCGTTGGCATAGAGCTGCATATAGCAACTCAGTAAACAGAATGGACCATGGTATGGAGATGAGTCAGATTGTGTGATGAATCAGATCTTGTCCAGAGGATCCTGGCTTTGTTGCAGACAGTGAACACCATGACTGCAGGAAGGAAAAAAGTGGTTCCAGTCTAAGGCATTTGTATGTGGCTCAGAAGGACTGGATTCTATTTTTGTCCTTCTCACAGACTACTGAATTAGCCACTTAAAACCCATATTTCATGGCTGGCCATGAACTGGGTACAGGGTTTTGCTGAAAGCCTAAATTCTAATCTTGTGCTTTTATGGCTAAAAATGTAGCTGCAATGTAATGTAATTAGCTGTAATGCTATTTTCTCCTTAATTTATGAGAATGTTATCAAAATACACTGAATTCTGTTTGTGAAGCTCTCAGCTCCTATCCTGTTATATATCACTGAAAAATGCATAACAGAACTGGTAATTCTGCCTTCACAGCAGAATTTGAACAGTAAGTAGTAAGGCGTGGAGTCTCATATCAAGCATCAAAAAAAGAACAAAATATTGAAGAGTGGCTCATTAAGTGACTACTGTCCTCTCTGGCCACTAATGAGCTCCTGTCATTAATGACTGCCTTGCAATCAAATACAACAGAAGGTGAATGAAAGTTCTGAAAACAACACAAATTCTGGCATTTTTTAACTGCAGAGTGTTTGACTTTGTAGCCTTAAAAGCTTTTATATTATTTTTGTCACCCTATGACACAGCTCAGTGTCAGTGAGTCTGTGTGTGAGACTGCTCCCTGTTTAGTGCCTCCCTACTATGCCTGACCTCCTAGTGATGGTCTCCTAAGCAGGATTTGAAGATGCTTTAATAAATAATATGAAAAATTTATATCATTACTTTTCCTAAAACATTTACTGATTTTTTTAATTACTAAGGATTTTAATTTTTCTCATTTTCTCTTTCCTATTTCGCTCTCCTCACTCCCCCCCTCCATCAGCTGGAAAAGCTAAGTCCATGATGCTGCCTTTGAAAAGGGCGTTGAGAGCTGTAGATCAAAAACTCTTCTCTGTAAGTGTCAATTCAATTCATTCCAGAACATTTTCCTGTAAACTACTTCATATCACCCAATACTAAAAAATGAATTAAAGGACTAAGCTGGATTTAAACATCCTCCTCATTAACACAACTGTAAATTGGGAAGAGTGCAGCATTATTTTTATCTCTAGCTTTCTCCTCCTTGGTTTACCCAGTGTATCTCTCTCAGAAGAGTTAAATTCCAGAGGGTGATGAGGCACTGGGAGAGGCTTTCCAGGGAATCTGGGGATCTGCTCTGTCCCTGGCAGTGTTCAAGGCCAGGCTGGATGGGACTCTGAGCACCCTGGTCTAGTGGAAGGCTGCCAATGGCAGTGGGTTGGAACAAGATCATCTGGAATGTCCCTTCCAACCCAAACCATTCTATCATTCTGTGATTCTTCAAGGGGAAAAATGTCCAGTAAAAACCACCAATGAGATGCTGGAGAATTGAATGAAAGACCTGCCTCATCTAGTTTTCTTACCTGGCCCTAAGCACAGAACTTCCCTACCCTAGTCCTTTGCTGCCTCTTTGTTAAACAGGGTAACACATGTACAAATCTCATAAAATGGTGAGAATCTTTTTCAGCAGGGATTGAGTCAATACAATCCATGGGCAAGCAGAACCACAACAAGCATGCCAATAGTACATGTAAACCAAATTTATGCCATCTGAAGCTCCCTGTAAATGTGCTCATCAGGGTATCACCTCAGTTACTAGAATACAAGAAAGTCTTGCTGAAATCATAACAATAACTTTTTTCAAAAGAAAGAAAATTCTCAGCACATCATACTAATCTGAGTTAATTTACTGGTTCTATAATGGATAGCAATATCAGTTTGTTCCAAGAGTAGCAATGTCTCAATAATTCATGAACAATCACATGCAAATATTCTAAGTCTGCCTGCAAAAGCCACAACTTTGTAATTTATTATTTCAGTTCTGGAGGAAATCCAGCCATGCTGAGAAAATCTGTGCTGGAAAAGAGAGTTTGGAAGGAGAGGTAATATGTTTTATTAGATGAAATCAGGCCAAATACAAGGAGTGTAAGCCTGCAAGATTATTTATTTTTCCAATTATATCTGATAAAATATAATTATGTTTTGCTATAAGCCTAACATTTCTTACAGAGTACAGAAGTATTACTTTAGAAGTAAAGCATTTGCAAGAAACACTTGTACAATAAAGCCAATAAAGCTTAAGATGACTTACAAGTGAGAAAAGATTAAAATATTTATAATAATTTACATTGTTCTCTACATAGCTCTAAAGTTGTGCAGTCAGCTAGTAATCTTCCCCTGCTTACTTGGATTTTTCAGCAATGAAAAGAGCAAAAATAAAACACTTTTAAAGTGTTATTTCAAAACCAAAAATAGGTAGAGACAATTCACTGGCATAAAAAACATTGAAAGTCTTTCAGTTAATTTTATCTTTAAGGGACTATAGTTCAAGTTCATAGTATCCCTTAAACTATGACAGATGTTTTGATTTCAGCCAGATTCCTCAGATATGTTTATCTTGTCATGGTATTTGGACATGTCTGCATTTTTTTCCCTACTGTATTCTGTGTTTTTCAAAAGACTCCACTTCTCATAGCAGAATCTGAACTAATACCAGAGATCTTAACTGTCAGGCACTAACTGGTATTTATGGTTTATTCAGACAAGCTGGGTGAATTTTTATAATATTTTGATTAATGACTGGCATCAAATTGTATGTGTATGTGTGTGTGTGTGTGTGAGAGAGAGAGAGAGAGAGAGAGAGAGAGAGAGATTTCTTTGACTTTATGCTTGTAACTCAAGCAAATACTACCTTAAGGAATCTCTCTTTTAATTATAAGAGTAAGAAATACATCAGCAGTAACTCTGGAAAGCTCACTGTGTCAGGAGCTACCACTGAAAACAGGAAATTTTGTCTGTGAGAGTTATCAACTTCTAAATTTGAGTACTTCTATATTGTGTACCACTGCTGACCAGGATTCAGAACAGGCAGAGATGGGCTGTGAAATCCAAGTTCTCCACTGACTCATAGAGTTTCAGGCTCAGGTACCTACATCTCCCAGATCACACCTGGAACATCCAGCTGCATCACACATGGAGCATCTCAAACAGTGAAAAAGGGCACATGTAATACAATGCTGTCTGGTTAAGACTTAGATACTGTAATTCCTATCCAGGTATTTTAGTATGTCCTTTCTGTGCTCCCTGGGCTTTTAAACTCTCTACAAGTATTCAGTGTGGGATCTATGACCAAAACAAAAGACCAAAAACCCCCCCAAACAAACAACAACAACAACAAAAACAAATTAAAAAAAACAAACCCAGTTATATTCTACTTTAATTTATACAATGAATTAAATTAATTTTAAAATTGGTCTTTATTGATAAAGCAAGAGCTGGGAGGCCAGTCTGTCAGATGGTTTGAAAACTGGCTGGATGGCCAGGCTCAAGGAATGGCTGATGCAGCTAGTGAAGAACACAGTGTGTGTCAGATGATGACACAGAGTGCACCCTGAGCAAATTTATGGATGCCAAATTAAGGAGTGCTGACATGAGGACTGGCAGAACTTTATCCAGAGAGATCTTGATAAATTTGAGGACTAGGCCAAGAGACACCTCAAGCTTGATGGAAAACCCGCTGAGCATCAGCCCAGCAGAAGGACCAAGAAACCACGCTGATGTTGGGCTGAGCACAAGCCCATTTAGGCCAACAGCGCATTCTCACTGCAAATAATGCAAACTGCACCCTGGACTCCATAAAGAGGTGTGGCAAGGAAACTATTAAATATCATTAAAACAGAGAAATGAGGAGCAAAAAAAATTGTTACAGAGGCTGAAAAATTCTGCTTTAATTCAAATTTCATCTGCTTTGCAAAGAAAGAAGAAGCTGTTCATAAAAATGGGTGTAGTCTAGCTGGGAAATTAGAAGGTAGCAATCCTTGCCAGAGCAGTGAGTTTCTGGAATACTCTTCTGCCTTCAGCAGCAGGATAAAACAGTCAAGCCAGTTGCAACACGGAGTTTAACAGCTCCTAAAAGGACTGAGGTAATAATGTGGCAAATGACAGCAAGTGGTCATGTAGGACATCTCATCCAGTCCTACATTCCTGAATTCTACGTGCATGAAGAGTGATAAAAAATGAAATAAGATGAAGAATAGTTTCTGAAACATAATAAAGAGGAAGAAAAAAATGAAAGAAACTTATGGATGTTGGCAAACAAAGTCCCATGGGGTAATGAAGGGGGAAACATTCTTCCTCAAGAACTTTGTGACTTCCTCGTGGAAGATCACAGCATTGTCTCAACGTGCCCTGATGTCACAACCTTTAATACCCCTCATTTCACACCACAATTTCATTGTGACAGCTGCTGAAAGCATTATGCCTCCAGCAAAATAACAATAAGATGTTTTATACACTGTATGCCACCAGATGTCAAGTAACAGATGATAGAATGCAAGGCCTTTCTACCATTTTCTACCATATCATCATAAGCAGAGACAATTTGAAGCACAGTGCATGGGCAAATATATGACTTTAAAACAACGAATTTGTGTGCAACACTTTGTGTTTTAGGTCCTAGGGGTTTTTCAAAACCTCTAATGGTTTTTAATTTCACACATTGTTAGGTCTGATTAATGGTATTTGGACTGCTCATAGTGATGGTGTTCTTATTTATTAGAAGTAATTGAGAAGTTAATTGAGCTCTGTATTCATAGCTTCATGTTTTAAATAACAATTTTAATCCTTCCTTTTGTTACATTAATCTATTAAAAATCTTACTAAAATCAAGAGTAAAAGAAAGACAATGGAAAGAGGTGGCAAAGGCAACCAAACAGATCTGTTTCCAAACAGATGGGTCTTTCCTCAAGGATGGGACCTCTAAGGTAGGTGTGCTGCTCTACAGAGACCTCAAAGAAATTGTTTCATCACTGCTGACCTTCAGTGTTCAGCCCCCATCAGCCACACATCAGAGCCCAGAGTAGGAGTGTATCAAGTTAATCTGCTCTAGAGCAAGATAGAAGGGAAATTACTGCCTTGAGTTCAACCTCTTCCTCTTCATGAGCCTTTTTTATCATGAGTCTTAAGTCACTACATCATTCTGAAGTTTATTTGAGAGGAAAAATAATCACAAAATCATGTGACTGGAGTTGCAAGAGGGAATGACAGCAATGTAAGCATAATCCTGGACACAGGCAGCTGGATGGAGCACCATTGAAACAATTACTGCCCATCACGCCATGCCAATGCACAGGACAAGATGTACCAGGACATTTTTCATAGCTTTTATCTTTATTTATCTTTATTTCTGCCAGAGGGTTTGCCTGCCAAGGAAGGGAGCTGGCTGTGTCACAGCTGACACAGGAGGTTCCCATGAGGAAGCTTTGCCTTAGACTTGAGGAAGTCAGATAATCTGGTTTTATTTGAGTAAATTCTAAGCCCATGTGTCCTTTCAGATCACATTGCTACAGCAGTCTTAAAATGGGTCAAATAAAACTCCCACACAAAATGATGCACCCACATAATTGCATTAACCCATAATACACAGCATTTTACAAACTGAATTACTAAAAAAATGTATAATGTATTTACAGGTCTTCAAACTGACATTAAAGACCATTTTATAAAATCAACTACTGCTTAATAACAATTAAATGTGTACCTTAGACTCACTGACAAACCTCTGTTGTCAGTTACCATAAAGGATATTAGACTTGTACTACTACCAGTTACTCCATTAGTGCCCCTGACAGCTCTAAATGCTTAACCCCACAGTAAACTTACATGCCAGTCTGATATCAAAGGATTAAATTTATCTTCTTTTTCTGCTTTGAAAACCTAGGAAACTGTGCTTTAAAAGCACATTCAAAAGATGTGGTGTTTAGAACTCAAGATACAAACATAAAAGTTCACAGAAAAGCTGTTATTCAGTCCTGATGGCAATGTTGGGGAGCAGGAGGATAAATTATATGATAATATACAATCTACTGCTTTGTCTGCCTTCCTGGGCTGGCCCCTGTGAGCGTGGCATGAATCACAGCCTAAAGCCCTGCTGGCTCAGACACTGCCATACTTGCCATTGCAGGATGAGGTGCCAGTGGGAGCTTAGTGCCACTGCTCATGCCAACACTGTGTTTATTGCACATGCCTCAGCACTTCCTTAAAAACAGTAAAGCAGCTTCTTGTTCACTGAGAGATCAACACCAAACTGAAACCTCTGCCTTTGAGTGTACCAGATGCTGTGCTGCTTTCCCTTGCACCAGGATAACTCTAGGCTCTACACCGGAACATCCTGCTGGGTACAAACAATTATCCTGAATCTGACAGGCAACACAGCACTCTGCTCTGGGTAGTGCAGGACTAGACAGATAGATAATATTTCAACAGGTAACAAGCTAAAACTGCAGGTTGGGAAATTCATGGAGCATTGGTTTTGGTGTGAGACAAAGCTGCACCTTTCTGAAAACAATTAAAATGCAGATTCAAAGAAATTAACCCTTGCCTACGTCTGGCTCTTATTTGAATACGGTCATGACTGGGTGAATGAATCCAGGGTGTCTCCCTCTGGATTTCTGTAGCAAGTTCCAGGTCTTCTCAACAATTTCATATTCAACATCACCACCTTTGAAATATGAACCTCCAACATACAGGAGAAAGCATCTGCAGACAGTTATCTGTGCAATGCAACATCTTGAGGGATATAAAGCATTCCAGAGAAATCAAGTACACCCTTTCCAGCTCCAGAAATCCCTGAGGAATGAGCCTTTTTATATTTGCCATATCACTCTGAAAATCACTACCCAAGCTAAACAAAATTTAGGTTAAAAAAAATAGTAATAATAAAGCACTTTATTCCAACAGAAATTCAAGGTACAAGTAGCTGGCAGGACAAAAGCTCTTATAGCTGGCTGGCACTTTGTCTTTAATCTCCTGAGCATCTCCTGAGTGTCTGATGCCTCCTCAGTTAAGAGCCAGAGGGACAAATCTGCAGGTGATAGGGCTGGAGCCAAAACTGACCATGCAAACCCTTACATTCCAGATATACATCACAGAATAGGCTTCCTTCTCAAGTCACACTTCCGATAAAAGCACAGAAGTGATCACAGCAGCTCAGACCAGATGGCCATGCAGCTCAGTGCTTTTAACACTGACAGTGTCCAAAAATAAATGCCTCGAGGAAAGCACAGGAACAAAGTGTGAGTAATAACCCTTCCTTAGCTTCCATGAGCCTGCAGTTTGGCTCTCCTGAGAAAGCAGCACCAAATCCCACCATAGCTTTATTGAAACAGAGCTACCCTTTCAAAAGACAGCCAGTCCAGCCACCTGAACTGGTGGAGCTTGTCCCATCTCACAGGACGAGGGCAACTCTGTTACAGCTACTGCTTGAAGACAACCAGCTGTGCAAACGTGTTTGGATTTACAACACAACTTCAAAAGGAGTTGGTTACTTTTCTGTACAATTAGAAGATGAGAACATCACTAGTTTTCCTTGCTTAATTAGATTTTTTTACACTATCTCATGGATTTTACCCGGTAGATAAGCATGTACCAAAGACTTACCAACACTGGCGCCTACCTTTAACAGCTGGATATAATTAATGGAGAGTACAAAGGGTACTAGTGATAATTACATGTTGATTATATTATTAAACTAATACAATTCCTTTACAACTATTTTGAAACCCTTTGCTTTAATTAATTTCCTATTCTGTTTCCAGTTTAATAATTTAACTCAGTGTCTTAGTTACAATTTTTGTTTTCTGTACAAAATTTTTCTCATTCAAAAACTTAGGAGAAAGAGATCAGGAGAATCTGCTCTGCACTCCTACTACTCCTGTACTTCAGTTTCAACCAGAGATGCGCTAAAATGAACCTTTTATGCTGCACTTGAAAGCCCCCTGAATCTTCCAGGATTTGGGCAACTGATTAGTTTTTCATATTGAAATAACAACGAGCCGAATCGCTAGGGAATACGAATGTTTGCGGGTTTCTGCGCGCCTACCCCCTGTGCTACGGCCACTGAAGTAACCTCCGACATGGCTGAAGCGCCCGGCCCGCCAGCCTCCGGGGAAAGCCATGGAGGAGACACTCGGCCCCTGTCAGAGCCAGCAGCTCGGCCGGGGCTCTCCGCCTGGCCCGAGCAGCTCTGGGGAGCGGGACTGGCATCTCTCGAGGGAGCCGCGGGCCTGGCTTAAAGCATTTTAAGGGTGCATTAGCGCCAGGGCGCGGCGCTGGGTAGGAACACGGGCCGGCCGCGGACGGGGCAGGAGAGGCGCGGAGGGAACGGGTGGCCCGCCCTAGGGGGCTGTGAGGGAAGGAGACGTGGTGCTGCGGCAAGCGCTGCGCCGGGAGACGTGGGAGCCAACCCACCTCGGGCAGGAAGCCCTGCCTCCCAGCCCCGCCGGGGCTCGGCGGCCCGCTCGCAGTTCTCCTCTCATTTCTGTCCAGGAGGAATCAGGGTGGACTGTGAGGGACAATGAGCTGGGGCTGAGAGAGGAGCTTCTCTACAGTGAAGCGGCGCCATCTTGCAATACGGACGAAAAGCTGTGGCGGGCGCCATTTTGCATTTGGCCGAGAGATGAGAAGCGCCTTATTGCATTTCGCCCCCTGGGCGCCGCCATTTTAAGTTACGGCACAGCCTCCGCCTTCCCAAGAGCAACCTCATTGGGCGCCGCCATTTTCGCTTACGAACAAGACGGCGACCCGCAGGGGTCCTCACCCCCTCCCTTCCTCCCTTTAGGTGCCTTCATAAAATGCCCGTCGAGAATCCCCTCTTTTTTCGCTCCGCTCCCAAGATGGCGTCGATGAGGGAGAGCGACACCGGCCTGTGGCTGCACAACAAACTGGGCTCCACAGACGAGCTGTGGGCGCCGCCGAGCATCGCCTCGCTGCTCACGGCCTCGGTCATCGACAACATCCGCCTCTGTTTCCACGGCCTTTCCTCGGCCGTCAAGCTCAAGCTGCTCCTGGGGATGCTGCACCTGCCCCGCCGGGCGGTGGATGAGGTGAGAGCTGGGTGGGAGTCACAGTGAAGCGGGGCGCGCGTGTGTGTGTGTGAGGGGGAGAGGTTGGAGATGGCGTGAAGGGAGAAGTGGGGGCAGTGCCAGCACCACCTCCCCCGCCCGCCCTTTTTTTTCCCCACACGGAGGCTGCGGGGAGGGGGGACCCCGCGCTGCCCGCGGGGCGAAGCCGAGCGGCCGCAGCCTCTCAGGGCAGGGGCGCGTGGTAGGGCTGGTCCCCACAGCCATCCCCGCCTCTCCCTCGCTGTCTTCCTTGGACGGGCAGGAATAAGTGAAGGAGGTCTCCCAACTCGGTCCTCGGTGTGAGGAAAAGCACCGAGATTCCCAGCGATAAGGGAGTGAGTGGAGTGGGAGCTTTGCTGCTGCTCCTCCTCTTCCTGCTCTTCGGGGATTCCGTAGTTGGCACTAGCCTTTTGAAAGCAGTTTGGACACGAAACCCATTGTGTGGCCCACAGGGACTCATTGTAGGGCTGTGTTTTGGGTGCCTTTTAGGGAAGAGGGTTTTCTGAGGCAGTGGTTGTGCGACGGCTAGGACAGAGGCAGGATCGTTTAGGAGCAGTTGTGTGTGTATTCAGCTTCCTCCGCTCCTTCCTTAGTACTGGCAGCTGTGTAGGTGTCACAAGTCGAGCATCTCGGCTTTAGGGAGGACAGCAGCAAGTGCTGAAACTTTGGGAGTGGAAAATCTGGGGTCTGCACTAAGCAGTGCTTTTCCCCACCCTCCTGCAGTAAGGTCTTGGTTGGGGAAAATTGCCATGCTTTTTGCTTGCCTCTCTTCAGCTTTCTGGGAACAGCTGGTGCTTTCCTCAGTTGTCCTACCCCAGCTGATAAACTGGCTGGCTCGAGTCTGAGCTGGCTCTGCAGGCTTTTTCACTCGGTCCTGGACTATACCTCTTCTGTCCCCCATTTGTTGTTACCGGTAGGCAGCTACAGATGTTTGGGGCAACAGCTGGAGAATGTCTGGAAATCTTAAGTTTCTTCAGCAAGATTGGAGGAATTCCTCTCCTACTTCCATCACATAAAGTAGTATTTCCTGGTAACAATCATGGAAGTGGTGTGTAGTTAGTTTTCCCTTTCCTGTGTAGAGTATCCTCAGCTGTGCTTTCACCAGTGTCTCTCTTGGCTGAGACACAGCTGCTTCTTAAGCTTAATATACATATATACCAGGCAGGGTGTGGTATGTAACTTGGGTTATTGTGTGCTCAGCTTTTGTGCGCTTCTAGGCTGAAAATGGGCAAGCATCACCTTTAAGAAATAATTTAGTGTATGTCAATGTTTGTCTTGCCACATGGATCTGTATGATTCTTCACTGTGTTGCATTGGTGTTACTTTAAACAAAAATTCTAGTTCAGCATGTTTATGCTAATTTTTAAAACATGATACTCATGTTTAGTGCCTGTCCAGTGAACAAGCTGTCATCCTTGTGTGTGATAAATAGGGTCGTGTTCTGGACTAATGAAATAATCAAGGCCAGAAAGGGGAATGGGAGTTCGTGTGAACTTGTGAGTTTGTAAAATTCCTGAGACCTTAGTGTGAAAATCCAAGTAGCCTGCAAAAAATTAGTATTGCAGTGTTCAGAAAAATCAGTGGCGTTTTTTTAGATTGAAAAGACCTTCAAAGAGCTTAGGGACCTTCATAAATAGCACTCATGGCAACTCTTTGAGGGAGCAGCATTCAAGCAAACTGAAATAATTTGTTGAAATGCTTCAAGAGTGTTCACTAGGTGAAGGTTTTAAACCAAACCCGAGGAAGAGCTGCCAGTAGCTTTCCTGGATCCGTGCTTGTGTTAGCCGTGGAGATAAAGTGTTTGTAGAGAAAAGCAAGTCAGTGTGCCTCTTACTGTGTACTTAAAGTGATCAGTTGTGTTCCAAATGTAAACTCTTGTTACCGCTATAACCAAATACTGTGGGATTTTTCAGTTTGGTAGAGTTCATGAATTCAGTCATACGTTTAATCTTTCATTGTAAACTTGATGATGCTTGATTGAGATCTACCCTTGGCATCTTTAATTATTTCAGCAACATGTGGGGTTTTTTTCCTTAAACTGGGAGAAGGGCCTTAAAAAAAGGTTAAAAATAGAAAAACTCCTGAGGCAGAAACCCTTAACATTGCTGGTAGCCCTACTATTATCATTACAGGCTTCCTTCTATAGATGGTAAAAATAGCTGATGTAACCAAACGGCTGACAGAAGGGTCTGTTCTCTTATCAGATGCTCATCATTTGTGGTTAGTTTGCTAATATAGTTTTATTTGTGCAGATTTGTCACCTAAATTACTATCAAAAATGTTGATGTTTTGATTGGAATGGAGTACCTTGCACACAATATTCAGAAAATGGATAAATATGTCGGTGTCCAGAATGGCTGTGCTGTGCACATCTCTGCAGCAGCCTTTGCTTGTGTGTTGGGGAGTGCTGGAAGCGGTGCCTTCCTGCCAGGACAGGGTATAGCTGTAGCTGCCTGGAAGTGAATTTCCTACTTGGAAATCGTCCCCATGTCTGAAAATGATTAAACATAACTATGAGAGTGCTTTATTATTCTCTTTGGAAGGTCACATGTCTTTCCCATGGCGTGTGCCAGTCTGTATCGATCATGTGCGAGAAGCACCGAGCTGGCATTTGGAAGCCTAATTGTATTGGAAAATGTATTGCATCAGCTCTGTAAAGCTTTGGGAATCTCAATAGCAGCTACAGGATATGTTACGTGTTAAAAGATATTCCACTCTCTAGATAACGGATTCAATGGAGTTATTTTCTCTTCAATTTTTTTTTTTTGTTTTCTGTATAGCAGCATTTTCATGAAAGCTTAGAATAACACAGAAACCATTTGGGAGCAGACATTTGAGTAAAAAGCAATGTGGGAATTAAGGAAACTGGTGGTATTTGGTTTAGAAGGGATTTAATTGCTCCTGGTCCTTTCTAAATCTCTGTGAAAACTTCAGTCTAGACAAGTGAATCTTCAAGTGAGCCCTCTTGAAAGCTCAGTCCTTCACTTAAGTGGTTTTATCATCATATGTAATATCTTTCAATTTTCATAATCTTTTCATTCAACACTCCAAATACTATATAGATGTAAGTGACTTAATCCTCATAATACTCTTGTGGGACAGGTAATAAAACTAATTTTTTATCATGCTGTGAAGCTCATTACTGCATGTTTGTTCCTGCTGACTAATAAGAATAATTGGCTTTCATTTTAAGTTGTGTCTTGTAGGCAGTTATCAAAAATTCCTCTCCCACTGTAATTCTCTGGGAAGAACTTGAGAACTCTTGAATCTTATGGCTTTTCATCTGCTAATTTTTTCTAGATAATTGCACTTATTTGAAATGATGTCTAAAGCTCAGCATAGTGCTGACCAGAGTTTCAGTTCTGAATTTGGCAGAACTGTTATTTCTGTTTATTTTGCATATTATATTCTTGTTAACCTGATTCACAATGGCAAGTGCAAACTTTCTTTTTATGCCAATGTTTAATGTTCAGGGTTTAGACTGTGATGTTACAACCAAGTCTGGAACAGGGACTGTGCTTCTGTGCTCTCTGAATTGTCTTGAGAAAAAGATCCCTGTCCCAGCAGGGAACTGCCCATTTATTACAGTAGAAATCAAAACTGTTTCTTTTTACTGGTTTATGTGCACCAGAAGCCATCTCTGCAGGGAAGTGGGAATTGTAGAGTATGGGTGCAAAGGAGTAAAAGGGGACATGGCACTTGCGTTTCCCTCTGTACTGAGAACACACAGGCTGCTGTGCACCTTTCTGGGCTGCACTTGAAGTTCATAATTATTCTGTAATATAAAATGGTATATTTTAATCCAATAGTTCTCTTGGCCACTTCAGCTCTTTTTCATGATGATACAATAGTGGTATTGACCCATCCTGGGTTTGTATTGTGTAAATATTAATACTGTGTTTTCAATCCAATGCTTTTAGTTTAATGAAAATGCTCAATAATGATAATGCAGCTACCTATTAAATACCATCTTTTCTATGGCCTCAGAAAGATTAAAGCTTCATTTGGTTTATTAGCCAACTGTTGATGCAGTTGTCTGAAAGTATTGTCATACACATTAATTTAGGCAGAATATAAAGCAAATAAATGTGAAATATTTGCTAGTAATCATCTTGGAGCTGTCACATTGTGTGTTACTGTAACACTTCCTTTTAAATACCTTCCCACAGTCCTGTTTTTCCTTCCTGCACAGCCATTATTAATCTGCCTGTGTTCCCAGATACTTCCCACCCTGCCTGATCCCTAGTTGCTAGATGTTTCTAATCATGGCCTATGCTTTTTCTTGTGTGCTAGCAGGCTGAGAAAAATACTTAAGATCCTTATGTTTTAGATGGGAAAGAGACTGGAATGTGTTACATCAGATCTTGACATTCATGCTTAACAGGATGCTGGTTTGAGCTGATGGGAGTCTTAATGACCCAGTGTTGCAATCACAGACAATTAAGAATTAGGGATTATGGCTGTGCCCAGTAAAGTAACAGGAAAACTGCATGTAGGATTCCCTGATGAGTTGCATTTCATGTATTCTCAAACCATAAATGAAATGTTTCTTTTCAGCTTCCAGTTGAACAGTGAAGTGGGAATATGTATTTAAATTGCCTTTTGAAGACAAACCTGAGTCAGAACTTGAATCCAGGCTTGTTAATTGAAAAGGCATATTCAGGCAAGGTCTCTGGTTAGCTCACAGTACTTGTTAGTGTGCTTTGCTTCCCTGTGTGTGATAGAGACTGTTACTTCACCATGTTCTTTCTGTCATAAGGCCTTGTGATGGTGTTATTTGCCCAGTGCTAGGCAAACAAATTGTTTCTGGGCTCCTTTCTTGAAGGAACCAAAAGCTTGTTAAGCAGTGGGTTTTGGCATAAATAGGCTGCCTGAACTTTAACCCTGAGAGCAGATGGGATGCAACGTGCCCAGACCAGAGTTCTGCAGGAACTTTCATAGTATAGGCATGTAGCTCTGTGAATTTTTGGTACAAATAGGAGTTTTGTGAAGTAGATGTGAAGGGTAAATTGTGAGGCTGAAAGAGATATTTTTCCTCCAGCTATTGCCTGACTTTGCTTTGATGAAGGAAATTTCATTCTGTAGACTCACCTGCATTAGTGGTGTCCACAGAAAAAAGTTGATAAAAGCTATGTTTTGTGTAAATCAGTACCTTGATTCCTTTAGGATAGATAAGAGAACAAAAGACTTTGCTTTGATAGTGTCCACAGTCATCCTCATCCGCTGTAGAAGTGACTTTTGTTAAGGAGTTTAGGGTTAGAATAGAGAGATGGATGAGTGTGTGGAGGTTCTGGTGGGGTTGTGTTTACTGAGGAAGAAATGAGCAATGGTAAACCAGCAAAGACTAGAAACTCAGAAATTGATTCTTTCCACTGGGTAAGCATTGGTTAAGTTTGACAGCACGTTAAACAGTGTGTGGTCCTGGTTATGTGCTCAGTTTAATCCAAGGCAAATCAATGGCATGGCTGAAGATGGGAACTGGCCCATGTAGTTAGTGTCTTCTTCCTGCTCCCCTCTGTGGTTCTGGTGTTTGTGTGACTGCAGTCAGTCACTCTGAGGAGCTGGTTGAGCTTAAAGCTACAGAGATACTCATTTTGGGTCAGATGAACTGATGCAGTTTGTTTCACAAGGACATAATATGCCAGCCCTAAAACATGCGGGGGGTAAAGGACAAACTGGCTGTGTAGTGGACTTGTAAACCATTCCAAAGTGAGAGGGCAATAACATTGTGTGGATGAAATGTGGACTTGAGAAATGTCAATGTTTGTTTGCCTCTGAGATTTAAAGGTGGATGGGAGAGGAATGCAGAGCAGAAATTTTACTTTTATTTCTTTTATTTAGATTTGTATGCATAGAGTAAGCTTATTTTATTAAACCTTTTCATATAAGAGTGCTTTAAATAAAGGGAAAGAAATACAGCATAAAGGTGAAGATGAGTCTCTTGCTTGTCTTCCTGTGTTCAGAAACATGATGACTGTAACTAAGCTATATGTGCCACAATGGGTGGTGAAAAATCAAAATTCATGTATTTCCTTATACTTGCTTGTACATTCTTCAGTGTTAATACAATGCAGATAGAGTATGGTAAACTACTTTTTGTAATTTTACTGTTGTGAATTGTGGCTTGTTAGACACACAATATCTCAAAGATTCTTAGTCTCTGAAGCTAATGCTGTCATGCTTACATGAAAATGTACTTAGGAAAAAAGAAGGTGTTCAGTCTCTGGGGGTTTATACTTACTCGTGAATGAAGTAAAACCCCTGACTGTAGTCACCTTGATTTTCATGTCATAGTGCCAATAGATATGTTGGTCAGTAATTAAAAATAGTGTTACAATGAAACTTAAAATTTACTTCATGTATTATTTTGCATTTTTCAAAATAGAAAAATAGCTTTTTTCTGACTATAGAAACTTTGGGTAGATGGAAAACCTGTTGCTTGTAGCATGTTAAGAGGGCTGTGTTTACTTCCATAATACATAATTTTTGTCAAACAATATGGTATTGATTAGGTTATTTTGGCCTAAGCTTATGTAATATTATGAAGACAATTATGATGCAGATACAATGTCTGCATAATTATGCTGTAGGCTGGCAAGGGGCACATCTTCATTTAGATGCCTGTTCTAAATAACTTGTATTGTATTTGCATATTCCTATCACTGAATAGAAGGTGTGGGTCCGCAGGGAGTATGTATGTAAAACAGAAGGAGACAGTAACGTAAAATTTTGGCTGCTGCTTTTAAAAAGTAGTGCTAAACAAAGCTTTGAGCTGCCAAAAGCTCAAAACAAACTTGGGTTGGATTGGCTGAAAGCAGTATAAAAAAATTACCTTGGTTCATTCTTTATTTGGTTCTAGAGTTAATGTATAACTGTGTGGAAACAGTCTCCCTCTTCCCTCCCCCAGTAGTAAAACATTGTGCATGTTTGTGTCTTTTTAAAATAAATCCGACTATAACCTGTTTAAAACTGTTTCCAATTGGTTGATTTTCTTTTTCTTTTTTTGTTAGATGAAAGGGGCACTGACTGAAATTATCCAGCTCGCTACCTTGGATTCAGACCCCTGGGTCTTAATGGTAGCTGATATTTTAAAATCCTTTCCAGATACTGGCTCCCTTAACCTTGATCTTGAAGAACAGAATCCCAATGTTCAAGATATTTTAGGAGAGCTTAGAGAGAAAGGTAAGCCTTTTCTGTCGGTGAAAATTGCAGGAATGTGGTGCCTTATTTTTTTAGGAATAACCTGTCATTTCACAGGCAGCCTTGCTGTCTTAACAGTAGAGATATGAGAACAAGCACTGTCTTGTCTCTGAACTACCACAGTTCATGACCTGGAATGTTACTGGACTGGGAACTGTGGTGTTTGAGGGATGGTAGCTTCTTAAATTATCTCTTCACATATCATCAGAATTTAATGTCAGTTATTGCCTGGAATTTGAAGGGCACACAGAAGTTTGTGTGGATTCATTAGCATCACAGGCTGTGCTGCAGCTTAGTCAATAAAGGCTTTTCCATGTTGCTCTGTCTCCCATTTGTGATACCCAAGATAGCAGCAAGTCTGTCTTGTGTGGAAGCACCACCACGGTCCTGGGAACGGGCTGTCTCTGCTGGAAGTGTCTGGACAGCAGGTTATGGGTGCTGGAGGGAGACTGATCTTGGGAAGAGTTGTGCTGCTGGTGGCCAAGTAGCTACAGATTGCCCAGCAGCTGAAAATACGGGGTCAGGCACTTGGATTTGCTGCTTCTAACAGTAAATGGTGATGCAAAACTACTCCTACTTCAGTGAGTTTATTTTAGCACATTGACTGGAAAAAGCCCTGGGGCATCCATGGACAGACACCATCTCGGGGCTGGAGATTGCAGCAGAACAGTAATTAAATGACTTGGAGGTGGAAACACTTTGTCTTCTTTTTATAAACAAATGATCATTTGTCTATCCACACTTGTGATTTGGATTTTCATTCAGTAGTTTGGTTTTCATCTGTAATTTTAAAGGAATCTGAAAATTGAATATTTTTTATCTTTTTTGGACAATAGCAGCATATTTAAGATACCTATAATTTGACTAGGCATAATTAAAATGGAAGCTTTTATGAAGCTAATGGGAAAACCAAACATGCTAATAACTGGTTATATATTGTGTAATAATTGGAACTAAATTAGTCATGGTGTTTATACAAGTAATCTAAAATTTAAAACCACCTGTACAGTCTAGTTGTAAAATGTTTTGTCATTAGCTGTCAAAGAGGTGCTAATTACCCCTGTGTACTGTGTTAACTCTTTATGCAGTAAGTGAATGTGAAACTTCAGCTATGTTGCCGTTGGAATGCCAATACTTAAACAAAAATGCCTTGACAACACTAGCTGGGCCACTTACTCCCCCAGTGAAACACTTCCAGCTGAAAAGGAAACCTAAAAGTGCCACTCTCAGAGCTGAACTCTTGCAGAAGTGTAAGTAGTATTAAGATTGTGTACAAATTAAATGGTGAAGAGACCATTTATATTCAGTCTTATTCTCCAGAATGGTGATACACATTAAAATTTTCTGTTACAAGAGCTTTCCTGGATGAGGATGGACTGATGTGTGGAAGAGCAGGTGCAAGTCATTCCAGCCAGGACTGCATTAAAATGCTAATCTTGATTTAAATGTTGTTCAGATTGCAAGGCATACAAAGAGCTGTAGCTTCATAAAGCACAGATAGGTCCTCTCTTGGGTATATGTAACAGTCAGTTGGGAAGACTTCTGAGGACAGCTTTGGTTAAAGCTCCTGAAACAAAAGTAAAATGAGGACAGTTTTATTTTGCCCTGTGCTTTTGGAGCTGGGAGCAAGAGCTGCTAATTAATGCTTTCTTTCACTCAGTATGGCTGTAAAAACCAAGAGGGTTTTCTCTTAACAAAAGGCAGTATATGTGTACATGTATGTACTGGTAGCTGGTTGAACTAAGTGATCTTAAAATAGTTTACTGCAGCTGCTGTTCTGTTGCAGCAGCTTGCTGCTTTCTTGCATGTAACTTGAGTTGGTCTGGTTAAATACAAAATTTGTAACTTCTCATAATGTGTCATATAGCTTGTAAAAATTATTTAAATTTCTACTGAGTAAATTGCCTATTCTGGTAATTTCTTTTAGCTTAGACCACCTTGTCCATTGCATAGTCATATTGATTTTGCATTTTCTCCAAATACTGTGTTTACTTCACATAAATGACCTGGGTTTTAATTAAAATATAATTCTTTCATTGTTGCTTTTCTTATCTCTTTATATATTAGTTAATAACATTTTATGTAAGAAGCAATGTATTCTATATTTTCAGCACAGGTTCTGTAATAACTAAAGCCAATTTTTCCTTCTAGCAACAGAAACTGCGCAACAGCTCAAGAAGACTGCAGGAGTGCCTTTCCATGCCAAAGGCAGGGGACTGGTCAAGAAGATAGATACAACAAGTATGGCTTGCTTTCTTCAGTTCTCAGAAAGAAAACCTGATAAAGTAGCCTTGATGAAGAATAAAATTACCATCTGTATTTTACAAAAGCTTAATTTTTTTTGAAGCAAAGGATTTCTCCCTTTCTGCCTCCCTCTGTCCTGATACTTCAATATTTCTGACATGTCTTGTCAGAAGGAACAACAGTGTGTGGGGTTTTTTAAATGACAAGTATATCTGCCATGCTTCTAAAGTGTATGTAGCTAGATTATGCCTATAGACTTTGATCTGAATTTAATTTGCATCACTCCAGGAATAACTCCTGACTAAGCCATGTTGCTCCAAAAGGGAGCAGAGTGAATTACAGTAGTCTGCTGTACTCTTTGAAATGCTGTTAAGTAGACTGAAACTATCCGTATTTGTATAATGCTCTCTGGAGAAAGAAGAGGGGACAATGTGTTCTCTGCAGCCAAGGCTGAGCAGTGAATTCTACATGGCAAACCTGTAGGATGATCCTTCAGCTTTGTATTACTGCATTTCAGCTGTTTGCTGAAGTTCCTGAACTGCTTGAATTTTTCAAATAAGGTGTGAGAAGAGGGTTTAAAATTAGTTACATACTCTTAAGTCACTGCACAGGTATAACTTTCCTGGCTGCCATTGATGCTGAGGTGTGAACCTTTGAGTGATTTCTTGGCATTGTGGCTGGAAGCTATGAAGTACTTTGTGTTGATGCTATTTAAGATGTGGCTTTGAGGGCTGAAGTTTGGCCTCATGTTCATGCAGGAAATGCGAAAGGTCTAGTTGTAATTGGAACTAAAATTTTTCCATTATAGAAAAGGACTGTTAGTTCTTGGCATTCTGTGTTGCTGTTGAATTTCTAAAGCCAGTTCTTAGACCTGGCCTTTAGAGCCAGTTGGCCTCTAGAAACAGGAGTTGGGGACCCCCTGCGGTTTGCTCTGCTGAAAGGTACTCACGTGAGTCACAGCATTGTCCTATGATGAAAACATTTTCAGCGGTTAGAGGGATACAGTCTCTAAGCTCAAATTGAAGTTCTCTGTTTAACTTAGAGAACATGATGAGATTGTCAGGAAGCTTGAAGACCTGATAGATCTGTATACGTATCCCATATCTTTTAATAGTTAAGAGATTGCTGTGTTTAGTGGTAGCATTAAGTGTGAGGTAGAAGGGCAGCATCATAGAGTTGGGAGGAAACAGATGCTTACAGGTGTAGCTGATGTTATGAGTATTGAGACAGCAGGTGTTCTGTTTGCACCATAGATCCAGACTGGTCGTCCTCCTCCTTGTGCAAACAGCAGTTCTAGATTTTCACACCCTTGTGTGAGGCAGTAGCTTACCTCTGCAGTAGATCATGAGCCCTTAGCCCTGCAGAAGCTTGGCTAAGATTTCTGGTTAAATGCAGTTTTAGCAAGTAATTAGCTTGTAAAAATCAAAGAGGAACTTTGGCAATAATTGGATTCAAAAGATATATGTCCTATACTGTTTTACATGTTTAGAGATTATTTTTTACAAGTAAAGAAAATATCTGTGTGTATAGGAAAAGTAGATTTTGTTAGCAGTGTACCCATTTGATTACTTCATGTAGCATGGGATTGGAAGCATTGGTCAGAGATTGGCCCTTACTCCTTTTTTGAAGAGTAAAACCTAATCTGACCTTTGAGGGATGTGTAGTGTTATAGCCAATTCCACATTATAATATTAATGTTTATTATAAACAATTTAAAGGGCAGGTAGTGTGTGCATAAAGAAGGGGAAGAGCTGAAGAACTCATTAAAGCACTTTTCATAACCAGTTAAACACATATTTCAGTTGTTGCTTTCTTTGCTCTTCCCTAAGCACCACTCAAAGGAATACCAAAACAAGCTCCATTCAGGAGTACTTCAGCACCCAGTGTTTTTAGTCCTTCTGGAAATAGAACTCCTATTCCTCCTTCAAGAACACCTTTGCGCAAAGAAAGAGGAGTAAAGGTAGGTGCACTCCTTGTTTTTCTGCTCAGTTCTCTTCTCTCACATAAAGTGAATTTCTGCTGCTGCTTTGAATCAATATATTAAAGGAAAAAAATGGAGGATGATATTTAGAGATAAACTGCATGCATTTAACAATGATTATTAAGTTCTCTGTGGTCTTTCTTTTTAGCTTCTAGATATCTCTGAGCTGGATATGGTAGGTGCTGGCCGTGAAGCAAAGAGAAGAAGAAAGACATTAGGTTGGTACAGAGTTCTACTTTCAAGGGCTGTCAGTACACCTGCAAATAGGATCAAGATTCCTAGTACCAGTTTGTTCTTAATTTGCTAAAGCTTAGCTAAACTTTAAAAAACGAGGGGATGTGATACCAACCCAAAAAGGTTTTAAGGGAGGATTTTCACTTGTTTCAGTGCTCCTACTCATATTGCCTTGGCCTAGGTAATATAACTCAATCATGTGAAAGGATTGAGCTAATCAGCTGTGCTTTGGGCAGCCCGTAGGTGTGTGGGTGGCTTCAGTACTGGAATTTTTCTGAGTTATTTTCATCTGCTCACTTCTACTGGCTGTATGGCCATGTAAGTTAGGTGAAAGTAACGTTGAAAAAATTTACAGCATTTTCCAAAATTTTGACTGAGAGATCTTAGCAAGTGAATAATAATATCTGATACACTGCTTTTAAGGCAAGTGACAGGGTAGTGCTCTACTTAACCATATCAAGAAGATACACTATGCAGCATATTTGTCACGAAACAAATTTTTGTGTTTGTCACTGAAAAAGAATACCACCTCAGAAAAAAGCCATAATTGCAATTAAGATGTTGCTTGGGCTTTCATGCTTTCTAGTATCAGATTACTCAATTACTGTTCATTGTTGTTCAGTTCATTATTGGGTTCATTATAAAACTGTGTTTGGAGGTATTTATTTCAGCATATACCTCTTCAAGGATGTTTTAGCATACTTTGAGAAATGCATTTTTGTGTCTTTGTTTTAAACTAAGTATATTCAATATTTCTGAAAAAAATTTTGGACTCACTTGTGTTTTCATGCAATAGATACGGAAGTTGTGGAAAAGCAAGCCAAAGAAGAAACAGTAGTAGAAAATGCTACCCCAGATTATGCTGCTGGCCTTGTGTCTACACAGGTAAAACCAAGCAAAATCAATCAAACAAAAACCAACCAGTCCAAAAAAAAGGGAAAAATAGTCTTGACATGTGCTATTCTCAACCAGTTAAACACTGTAATGGTATTTCACTCACTTGTTGAAGCATATCTCTTTATGTAAAATTTTTTTCATAATTTTTTCAAAATTCCATTATATTTTCACCAAAGAAAAAGCAAACCTGTTGCTGAAAGTCGTTCAGTCAGGGAGAGAGAACAAGTCATGTGTAGGCTTTTTTCCTCCTATTTCAGATATAGCATATAGAAACTATGGTGCAGCTTTGTTTCCTCAGTCAGGATGTAGATTCTACAAGAATGGAATGTGATGTCCTGCCCTTGCTTTGAAGTGAGAAACTGTCTGTTGGGCATGTGTGACAAACCAAGGCAAACATACAGGCAGACTGTGGTAGGCCAGAGTCAAAAGTGAAGGTCATTGCCTCTCCTGCTGCAGAGTGCTAAGAGAGTCTTTGTTCTAGAAAGCTGCACATTTTACAGAATGTCCGTATTTTATATAGTAGGGCTACCTTAAATGATTTGTCTGTTAGACTTACTCCCTCCCAAAGCTTCTTCCCTCTCACCCCCTTATGTTCACGAGGCTGGAACAGACAGTGAAATAATTAACTATGGTGCTGCCTTTATGCTGTGTATGCAGTGTCATGTATAATTAAGTACAAAATGAGGCTTTTTCTGTAGCCTCATCATCCTAGATGGCATCAGTCATGTTGGTGTTGACTGCCTGTTTCAGTGGGAATGGTGTTTTTGCCTGTGCTGTTACTGCTGCCTTCTGCTTGCCTATGTCCCAGAGGCCTTTGTGTTCTCCTGGGTGATACCCTAGTAGGCCTTATGCCCATGGATGAACATGGTTCTGCCTGCTAGTGGTGAAGAGCATGTTTCCTCTGGCAGATCACTTAATCCTAGAGTGTAATTCTTCATAGAGTGCCATCTGCACAAATTTCTAATGTTTGAAGTAGAAAATCAGTGTTGAACAGGTTGTTAGGTAGGATTCATAATGGAGGAGTCTGCAGTTAAGTTCCCAGAAGGAATATCTTAGTAAAACTAATGTTGAAGTTGTATTTAAAATGCAGAAACAGCCCATGAATACTTGCAGTGTGGCTTTAATACTTTCTTTTCTGTTTTGTAGAAACTTGGCTCGTTGAACAATGAGCCTGCACTACCTTCTACAAGTTATTTACCTGCTACCCCCAGTGTGGTGCCATCTTCCTCCTATATCCCAAGCTCTGAAACACAGCCAGGTAACAGACACTTCTTTGCCCTTGAGACATGATAACTGCAACTCTGTACAATTTTACTGTCTGGCTGCTCTTTCATTTACAAACCTGCTGTCCCTCAACTTGAGTGAAACTCCACCTTAGCAATATAAAATCCAGTGCAAGACTCCAGCCTTTGAGTTTGGGGAAACCAGGCATATATTTAACCTAAGTAAAGAAAATAATTGTTGGCTGTAAGTTTTTAGGGTGACTGCTAGGTAAGTCAAGTAAGTGAAATGATTTCCTGATTTGTGTTTTTTTTCTTACACAGTAATAGAAAATCTAGCTTTTATATTCCCCAAAGAGTAATCAGTATAAGTCTGAAGTATATATTCCATGCACGCACATACTAGCACATACAAAACAGTTGCTTTCAGAAGTCAGTTTTATTTCTAGAGGCAAGTACATACTACCTTTCACATAGTTTGGGATTAAGCCACCTATTTTTCTTCTGCCCTTGTATAACAAAGATAATAGCTGACCTACTGCATATTTTCAAAAGTCCTGTTATTTTCAATTCTAGAAAATTGCCAATAGTAAAAAATAGTTTGGACAAGTCCTTTTTTCCTACAGTTTCATTTTAACCAACTTGATTTTATTTTTCCTTCCCTGCTGTGTGTGAGGTCTTTAAAGGAATGTATCAGTTTTTGCTAACAGATGTGCATGACTGGGATTCATTACCAGATCTGTCCATTAACAGAAAACCAACATTTCAGCTTAATACATTATTTTTACTTCTGCTTATGAGCTGTTGGCATTTTGAGCACTATAGAAAACTGCGTGGCTGCAAGACACAGTCATTTCATTTGGCCTCAAAACAGTTCAGAATCTCTCTGAAGGTCTATGCACATCTTTCTCTGGCAGAAAATTGGCATCTCCAGAAGGAATGCAGCCAGAGCACATCACTGTGTCAGCAGCTACAGTACTATTTTCCAGAGTGTTGGCATTGTGTTCAACAGCAGGAAAAGTCTAGTTTAAAATTCTCTATTCTCTGCTCTTTCCTTTACGAGTATGGAGTATTTAGCTTTTCTTATGGACCAGAAACATAAAACTGTTTGCTTGATATAAGAAGCATACAGAAGATCCACAGATTTGGCCTCATATATTCTGAGGTTGCATAATTAAGACATTACTTTATGGAAGTCAGTTATTCTGACAAGAGACAAAGCCAGTAATGAAACTTGTACAAGAATAAGGAATAACTCATAGTTGCAAATGTTTATCCTCTCAATTGTTCCACATCTACTGAAAAATACCAGTATTGCTAAAACTATTGCCATATCTATGGTTCTCCATCTTGGCACAGACGTCTCATTTCCTAAAATCTGCTCTAAAGGGCATCAGCATAGCTCTGATCCGTATCTGCCTGTAGTCTTCTGTGAACATAATGTAAACAGGTCAGCTTAAAGCTTATTAGGTTTGTGAAGGGTGCTTAAGCAGCTGTGCCTGCTTAAGGCACACTGCCAAGAGCTGCAAAAGAATGTAGATAGAGTGTCCACTGGGTAACTACTGCTGGCTGGACAGATGGTAACTTGTGTGGTCATGCTGCTGTGATTTCATGAGTTGCCTCTGACTGCAGCCAGGTTTGGAATAGTATGTCTTCCTTATTGCAGGTGAGGGATCAGCTTTGAGAAAGAACAGTTAAGCCTTGTCAAAGTTGTGGGGTTTTAACTTCTAGCAGTTTGTGTTTAAATAACAAGTGATTTGTGAAGACTGCATTTAATTCTGACTGTTAAAGTATACTTGTATTTTCAGTATTTTAATGGCACTTCCTTTGAAAGCTGCCACTACATTAGGTAAAAACTGATGAAATATTTTTTGACTTGCTCTATGTAATAGTACAGCAACAATCCTGGTAGGATCAGAATACAGTTGTTACAGCTATATGAATGGAAAAGTAAGCATAGCAGTTTCAGTTTAATAAATCGGATATTGATTAAAAATCAAATCTGATGCTAAATATAGTGTATCCATATCGAACAGCTAGTTACTCTGTTGTCTCATTATTTCTAAAGATAATTGAGTGGAAAGGGCATTAGCTCTTAACTTTTTCATATGGATATTAGATGGCATATTGAATCGTGGTCTAAAATGGAATCATCAGAGATCTTAGTTTTCTTTAAAGGCCACTGGTGATGCTAATCCCTGTTTGTGGATAATAATGTTTTTAATTATCCTGACTGTTTTTTTGCAGCTGGCTCTGCACGAGAGGCCTTGCAGACCAACAGACAGACAGAAGAGCCTGCAGCTCCAAATGCTACTACAACTCTCCCTGCACAGTTCAAACAAAGAACACCCATGTACAACAGTAACTCTAATCCTCCTGCAGCTACACCTACCTCACCCCTAACACCCACCACACCTCCTGCCATCTCCCCTGCGGCACAGGCGCCACAAGTGGCCCCCCAAACTCAGCAACAGCCACCGCCGAAGAAAAGCCTCTCTCTCACAGTAAGTAAAAACAGATCCTTTTTGACTGATGGTTTTGATGTGGATT
Organism: Irena cyanogastra; assembly: GCA_013397155.1. Taxonomy (NCBI): domain Eukaryota; kingdom Metazoa; phylum Chordata; class Aves; order Passeriformes; family Irenidae; genus Irena; species Irena cyanogastra. Next base: position 593,077 of record VWZV01002532.1, read on the forward strand.
GGATCTCATTTATATCTTGGCATTTCTTGGCCTTTGGATTATGGAGTGGTTGGGGCTGCTTTTTTATAACCGAAGATTATGAAAATACTTTGTGGTTTAGCATTGCTGTCTTAATGCTATTCACAGCATTTTTAGTTGTGCAGTGTTAATGTTGCAGTAAGATGTCATTACTTAATGCTGTTTGTTATGTAAAATAATGCATTGCTTATTATAAAGAATTTTGGGAGAAAGATGTATTTCCAGCAGAAATTGCCCAGCCAATTGCACATAATATAAATTGTTGAAAATTGTCCTGACATTGCTGTAGTAGGAGAAAATACATCAATAGATTATTTTAAGGTTAAAGATTTTATTTCTGATACACCTCACCCCCCATTACACATTTTTCAAAGCCTGAGAGTGGGGATATATCTTGAAGCTTCCTATTCCTGGTGCTTTTGTATGTATTATTTGCATGCTTGGAGTTCAATTCAAGATGCAACTGATCAGAAGACTTTGCTAAGCACATCTGTAAGCCTGGGTTGCAAGAGCTGAACTTTAGCAAGCTGTGTGGCTTCTTCTATCAGTACCTCTACTGCATTTATTAAAGGAAAATAAATCCTCTGAAATTATTGCAAGCATGGGTTTGTTGGATTGTAGAGAAAGCATTGGATTATTTTCTTTTTTCCCTAATGTCATAAAGGAGACAAAATTGATAACATAAACATTAAGCTTCTCACATGTTTCTGTAACTATTTGAAGGTGGCGTGTTTTTTTTCAGTGTCTAGAGTTCAATTGTCACTGCATGTTAGGTATAAGTATTGCAGAGGGGAAGCCTTGAGGTTAGGATGCCTTTTTTGTTAACTTTTTGTAGGTTCTACAAACTTTTGCCTTATTCTTTTATGCTCATCTGTGGGTGTTATTGTGGTCCCTGTTGGCAGAGTTTTTCTCAGCTGAATTGGCATTCATTTTGTCTGTTACAGAGGGAGCAAATGTATGCTGCACAGGAAATGTTCAAGACTGCAAACAAAGTTACAAGGCCAGAAAAGGCTCTTATACTTGGATTCATGGCAGGATCCAGAGGCACGTATTGATACTAATTTAGCTTGCTTCTGAATTGAAATACAGCCCAGCATTTCTAAATGTGCATATGAGTGCACATTGCTTTAGCTTTGTCTGTATGTGTTGGACTCTTTGCTTTATACTGGACTCTACGTGATTTTATGAATTATAGTTCTAACTACCTGGAAATGGGTCTTTAGTGTCCATTTCCACTAAGTCAACTTGTCTGTCAGAAAAGCTGCTGACCACAATGTAACTGAACTCACTGTAGAATCATGGCTTAGGGTTGAGGAGAAACAATGCAGCTGGTGAGCAGTGAACAAAGTGGTTGGGTGCTACTGCTCTGCCTAGAGAACCAATGAATGTAAATTGTTTTGTGGCCAGTTGATGCACTAGTTGGGTACTACAGAATGTCTTCGCTAATTCCTTGCTTTAGACACTGGCAACTGTTACCTCAGAGACTTTAGGTAACAACTGGTACTGTGAATCACAGGGAGATAAGCTGTCTCATAGCTGGATCCTGTTACGTATTGGCCCTGATAGACCAAAGCTATTTTACCTAGAAGATTATTGGATGTAAGATGAGAAGGGGCTTAAGAGTCCTTAAGTGAACTCCATCATCTGCACTAGCTCTGGTTTCTAATTTGGTATTTGAGGGCTCTTACCACCAGTGTCCTGCAGCCTAAGTGTGTGGCTCATGCATTTGGAGTAATGCAATACACTAGTGAGAATGACCAGAACAGAGTTACTGCGGTGATCCCTGAGCTTTAAGTTTGGTGCATCTTGCATTAATGACGGTGTTTTCAGTATTTGATGCTACTTCAAATTGCAGTAGGAGGCTGTACTTTAATATCTACACAGACAGCTTTTTCTAACGCAAGGTAAAATACTATTTTGGAAGTGTGTGTGATATAGATTCACATACACATATATACTAAAGTAAATAGTAATATGAATTCCTTTAGTAATAACGTAGCATCTTCCGAAGGTTGGATGAATAATTGCTGGCTGATACACTTGAGTGTCATTCCAGTACCTTGAAGTGTAACATTTAAAACTTCTACTGGCATGGACCTGAGTCTGGGACAAGCAGTTTCAGAGGAACTTTTTGGGCTTCCTTAACAGCTAAAAATTCTTGAAGCATTTAACTACAAAATGTCTCCCAAGTAAAGAAACTCTGGTAGTTCAAGTGTACCCACTCCATTTAAATATAAGCTGCTCTTCTGACTCTTGAGGCAGAGAGAAATGGCACTGGCAGGATTTACTCTCTCTTTTATTGTTCTTTCAATTACTTTAGCCTTGAGCTTCATCTTCTGGGGTCTGGTTTTGTTATTTTTAAAACTTGGTCTCAGGAGTATGGAGGGAGGAAGATCTTTGTCTGTGGTTTGCTCAGCTTTGGGTGTGAGAGTTGTTGCTTATGTTTTGTTTGTTTTGGGGTTTTTTTAAGCATAAGAACCCCCTATCTTGTCTAATATGCTGTTGAAATGTATAACATGTTTCTCTCCTTGTTTCTGCAGAGAATCCTTGCCAAGAGCAAGGTGACATCATCCAAATTAAACTTAGTGAACATACAGAAGATTTACCAAAGGCAGATGGCACGGGCAGCACCACTATGTTGGTTGACACAGTCTTTGAAATGAACTATGCTACCGGTGAATGGACCAGATTCAAGAAGTACAAACCTATAACTAATGTTTCCTAAGAGATGCAGTGGCAGCAGACTGGACCAAATCAAATTTAGAGTCAACCAGCTCATAGAGTATGTCAACTGTACAAGATGGCATTCATGTGTACATTTCTTATTATCCTCCAGAGTAGAAGCTGTGCTCTTCAACCAAACTGAGTTCACTGAACACAGAAGTGTTTGATGGTGTCAAACTCACTTAATTCTCACTTAAGTTTTTTTTTAATCTTGGGAGAGGGGAAGATGATTTTTGGGGGGACGGGACCTTGTTGGTGTGTTTCTGTTCAGGATGAGATGATGTGTTGGCAGTTCAGGGTGCTGAAAAAGGAGATCACAGCTGAAAGGTTACAGATGGGAGCAGTTTACTGCTAAGTACCAGAAGAGAAGACTACTGCACAGTCACTCACGGTTTACTGTTAACTGAGGGCACAGATCTTTATTATAAAAACATTTATTTGGCAACATGAGTTCTGTTGTAAGAATGGATGTTTGAAGCACCACAGGTCGGTACTTGATGATTTTGTATTTCAGCTGCAGTGTAAGTATTGCAGATGGTAGATGTCAGTGTCTAAAGGTACCCACTGTATGTTTAGCTTATTTATGCTTGGGTCATAGGATGAGATGGAGCAACTTTGTTTTAGCAATGGGAACAAAAGAACACAGGCCCCCTTATGCATCTGAAGGAGATGACTTTATTGTAGAAATCGCACCCTTTTTATTCCTTTTATCTCAACCTGACATAACTGAAACCAAATGGAGACCTAACAGAACTTAACAGAAAGAAGGCACCCATTGGCTGGCTCAGCTGCCATGCTGCTGTCCATGCGTCCTATCATCCAATCAGCTTCCTGCTCATATGCTGTCCACGCTTTCCTCCAGCCAATCCCAATCTCAGTCCCAGCTGTCCCTCAGCTGACTGTGTCCTCACTCCTGCCTGCCTCTCACCCTTCAGCCCACTTCAGACGTCCACCTGCAGCTGTGCCTTTCCCATGGGGCCTTCTGGTGAGCATAAGCCTTAACCACTTTAAGGATTATTACCCCATTATCCTACATCTCCCCCTCTTTTTTATTAAGCAAGGAAAAACGTGAACAATTCCTAAGGCATTAATAACAGTGACAACAATAATAATTATAATAACTTTTAAAAAACTATAACATAGGCTTCTCTGGTGTGAGCAGTAACATTTAACAGGAACATAATTCAATTTTGAATGAAATTAACAAGGCAAAACTTAAAACTGCCTTTATGCTCTGCTATCCCCCAGGGTCTGCCAAGGAGTCTTCTTTCCACAATGAGGACTTGGAAGGCCTCTTCTGGACAGGGCTTCCACGTTTACCTCAGAAGAAGGTGGTTTAGCTTTTGCAAAGCTAAATCAGTCATTTTTTTGTACAGAAACACCTGGGTTTGATAGTATACTTCTCCTTGCCAGTCAAGGCCAGAGCTTGGCTAGAGCTAAGACCTAGACTGGGAAGGCTTTTCTATCATATCCTTAAAAGAAATCTTCAGTAATAACTCACAGAACAGCTGGCTTTGTCATAAATAACTTGTAAATAACTATAAGTATGTACATTATATATACAACTCCTTTGAAAATACCATTTACCTTTTTGTCACAAACAACCCAATTCAAAACTATCCAAGGAAACATCTTTGTCTCAGCCAAACATGCAGCCTCCAGGCAGGTTTGCTCCTCTGAGGAGGCAAGGCAGAGGTACAAGGTCCTGGTGGCTAGCAGCAGCAATGCTGAGGCTCAGTGTAAGGGCCGCATGGCCGCGCTGCTGCACAGCCCTACCGGCTTCACCAGCCACGGCAGTGATATCCTTGCTGCTTTGCCTGGGACACCTAGTGACATCTGCGGCATGGCAGCACCCGCGCCAGGGGAACCACCTGCTGGCTGCTGGCAGCCCCGCGCCCTGACTGCCACTTCTGGGTGGATGTATGGGACAAATGTTCTGGTGACAGCCACCAGGCTGGCCGTGCTGTTGTAACTGGGCCGTGCTTTGTGAGTGATGTTGCCATACTTGATGGGCTGGCAGTCCTTGATGTGCCTGTGACTGGCCATGGGCCACGTGCAGCGAGCTGAGCACTACCAATGAGGCTGCCAGGCCTGCCCTGACCCCCACCCGGCTGGGACCCCCAGCCCGTGTGTCCAAAACCTGGAAGTGCGTGGCTAAAGCCACCGCCAGAGAGTTAGTTATTATAAGCAGTAGTTCCCACATTTTGGCATGCTCTAACCATATCTGCTGTATCACAAGTATGTGGGTTACGAACAGTGAGAATGCTTTTCTACAATCTTTGTTTGCATTTGTAAAAGTAAGCTGCTGCAACAGGATAACTGGCCTCATCACTGTCAACTTGCCAGGAGTGTGTGGCATGCAGTCTGTCCAGGAACTGCATGAACGACTCCGCTGGATCCTGTAAAATCTTAGCAAAAGACAGGTTAGAATCAATACCAGTCCCCGGGAGTCGCGGCAGGGCCTGCAGGGCTAGGCGAGCGATGGTATCACATACATTATGGGGGTAGCCTGCCTGCGCTGCAGGGACTGCAAAGGCACTCCTTCCAGTCAGCTGCGCAATGGCAACCAGTGGATTTCTGTCCTGCAGCCTTTCTGCCTGGTTTGTACACAGGTCTCGGTAATCGGTTAGCCAGACTGCATACTGCATCACTGTTAGAATCGTTTTCGTTATGCTTTTCCATTTGTGGGGTGTGAGGACGTACGTGGTACTGATGGCTTAGGGTGGCTTAGGGCATGATGGGAGGATATGACTCTTTTTTTACTAGCGCCGTCAGTTCTTTAATTACTTTCTAGTCTGGCTCTCGGTACACTGGGCGTTGGTTTGGCGCATGTATTACTGGGCAGGCTGTAACAACTGCCAAGACACTCTCCTTCATGCTGGTTTCCCGGCATTTTTGTCAACGCTGGATTACTGTGTTGCCATCTTTGGCAGGAAGTGAATCTGCTGCCCGCTCGCGATGTGGGAATTCCGCGCTGATGGGGCCAACCACACAGGGATTTTTATTTGGGGTAAGGCAGTTCTGCAGGGCTTGGGTTAATCTTGGGATAAAGCAGTTCTGCGGGGTTTGGGTCAGTGGTGGGTCGTATACAGGTTCTGGTGGCGCTGAGGGTTTGGGAGAACTAACTTCCAAAGCAGCAAAATGGCTGACATTTGCATGACTTCCTTTAATGGCTGCCATGATTGTCCCCCATGTAGCGAGGTGTCCGCAAGCTTCGGCATCACCGTCCCTGGCGATATCAAAAAGTCTCTGCCTTGTTGCTTGCCAGGTTTCTGATCAAAGGGGCCCACTAAAGGGACAATCTTTAACTTGATTAGACACCCAGTCCAGCAGGGTGCTTAGTTTCACATCAGCCATATTAATAGATTGCTGATGTAGGAGCTGCCTGACCTAGTCCAAGCTCCTGCTTTGTCCCTGGGATATTCCACCTCCCATACTTTCTCCCACTGGTCTCCTCGCCCTCCAGGTGAGGTGCGTGCACTTTAAATTCCTGAGTTACTTCCTGAACTCTTCCTGGATCCTTCCCCGGATCCTCTTCCTGTACCTTGCCTGGCTGGTTCCTTCACCTAGTGGGAGCTGCTACTGGAGCACACTGCACACCCTGAGCTGCCTTTATAGGTCCCTGTTCGGGCCAGCCATTTGTAGCAGTGAGAACAAAGTGACATGGACCCCCTTATGCATCTGAAGGAGATGGCTTTATTGTAGAAATAGGCCCCTTTTTAGACCTTTAATCTCAACCCAACTGAAACCAAATGGAGACCTAACAGAACTTAACAGAAAGAAGGCACCCATTGGCTGGCTCAGCTGCCATGCTGCTGTCCATGCGTCCTATCATCCAATCAGCTTCCTGCTCATATGCTGTCCACGCTTTCCTCCAGCCAATCCCAATCTCAGTCCCAGCTGTCCCTCAGCTGACTGTGTCCTCACTCCTGCCTGCCTCTCACCCCTCAGCCCATTTCAGACGTCCACCTGCAGCTGTGCCTTTCCCATGGGGCCTTCTGGTGAGCATAAGCCTTAACCACTTTAAGGATTATTACCCCATGTCCTACTTCTTGTTAACTCTCTATATTGTCAGTGTACATGCCCTGCATGAGTTAATCTGTATTTGGCATTATTTGAGATAGAAACCGGGTATCATAACTTTCTGAAAAAAAAAATNTGCCTGACCTAGTCCAAGCTCCTGCTTTGTCCCTGGGATATTCCACCTCCCATACTTTCTCCCACTGGTCTCCTCGCCCTCCAGGTGAGGTGCGTGCACTTTAAATTCCTGAGTTACTTCCTGAACTCTTCCTGGATCCTTCCCCGGATCCTCTTCCTGTACCTTGCCTGGCTGGTTCCTTCACCTAGTGGGAGCTGCTACTGGAGCACACTGCACACCCTGAGCTGCCTTTATAGGTCCCTGTTCGGGCCAGCCATTTGTAGCAGTGAGAACAAAGTGACATGGACCCCCTTATGCATCTGAAGGAGATGGCTTTATTGTAGAAATAGGCCCCTTTTTAGACCTTTAATCTCAACCCAACTGAAACCAAATGGAGACCTAACAGAACTTAACAGAAAGAAGGCACCCATTGGCTGGCTCAGCTGCCATGCTGCTGTCCATGCGTCCTATCATCCAATCAGCTTCCTGCTCATATGCTGTCCACGCTTTCCTCCAGCCAATCCCAATCTCAGTCCCAGCTGTCCCTCAGCTGACTGTGTCCTCACTCCTGCCTGCCTCTCACCCCTCAGCCCATTTCAGACGTCCACCTGCAGCTGTGCCTTTCCCATGGGGCCTTCTGGTGAGCATAAGCCTTAACCACTTTAAGGATTATTACCCCATGTCCTACTTCTTGTTAACTCTCTATATTGTCAGTGTACATGCCCTGCATGAGTTAATCTGTATTTGGCATTATTTGAGATAGAAACCGGGTATCATAACTTTCTGAAAAAAAAAATCAAAATTATAAAAGTAACTGTGGCTTGTCGCTGCCTGGTAGTGATAGTTTCTTGCCATAGGAGTTTTGAGGTAGAAGTTGGTCTACTGGTCTTGCATAACAAACCCTTTGCACAGCATAACTTACCTGGAGGAAGGGAAACAACTACATCTCAAAACTAATTGGAGCTTAATTTTAAAATGGCCTTAGAAATGGTTGAGACGCATCTGAGTAGAAGAAGCAGTTTTGTTGTCTTGAGGCACTGTTAATGTATGTTTGGTTGAGCAGTCAAAAACTGTTTGATTGCCAAGCCCTGTCCCAAAAAGTTTTTAATGACTGTAGCTGTGGTTCTTACCAGTGTAGTTTTATCAGTATAATTGCTGATGTGACCACAATTGTACTGGCATATAAATGTGCCTTGTACTTGTCCCCTGCTAGTAGAAGCACATTTTTATCTTTATAACTGCATTCATACCACTGGTGTAATCTGGCTTTAGTAGTACAAACAAAGCTGGCATTTACTGAGAGGATTTATGTACATAAGTCAGGATTTCTTCTTGGGAGACTTAGCTTCATCATTTGAAGGAGTCTTGAATTCAGTGTCTGGTTTCTGCCAGTACTTGTGTGTGGAGCTGTGCTTGGTTGGGAATGCTGCTTAGAAGGAAGAAATACAAAGATGAGTAGCAGAGTGGTGATGTGTTGAGGAAGTACCTTGGGCTGACTTAAAGGTTCATGTTGAAGTAGAACTTTTAGGACAAAACGAGGCTTTTTATTTTGTTCCTTTTTTCTGAAAAAAAAGCAGACCAAATCCCATAGTACACTTGTATACTAATAAAGACATTTAGATGTTTGATTAGAGTCTTTTTTTATTGGGGAAATTTTTTTATTGCATTTTAATCTTTGTTTTTCAATCAAACTACCCAACAGGACAGAGCAAGTCTAAATAATATTTAAAAAAAAAAATGCCCTGTATTCTGCAGTGTTTTAAGATATGACCAAAAGTGTAGATTTCTTAACTTTATTTAAGCAAATACACAGAATGTTCTTGCTTCTGTAACGGGCAGATGGTAACTGAATTTGATGGTAACTGCTGCTGTTACAGAGTCTTGTGCATGTTTTAGTATGAAGGTTACTCACATATAACTGTCACATTGGGGCTGTCCTCCCCAGAATTACTCATTTCAGAAAAAACATAGATTGCAATTTTGATTCCAACTTTTCTTTTTAAACAGCTAGAAAACAGCTTGACAAGTGAGGGTGAGTAGTGAGTTTTAGTTTTTAGGAGTTTAGTAGAACGTGTTATGGTTATTACCTATTTGGTTTTAGAGTGTTACACAGTGAGGGCTAATGATAGGATATGAAAGTATTCATCTTTTAGAAGAAAGGTTTAAAGAAAAGTGACATTCCTTTTGTTGTCTGCATTCAGATTTTAAAGTTTCCTTGTGATGATCAGTTTTCTGTACATGTGTATGATACTTCTGTCTTAACTGTTCCTGCTTGCTAGATGAGCTGCAAGTATCAGATACAGTTGTTAAGAATGAGCATTTAGAAAATTGGCTGGCTTGAGGGGCATGTACTGTCATTGTAAACTGTTGATGCAAGACCTGTGCAGTTCAGTCGTGGTCAGGAGCTGCTGTGTGGCTCTTTTGGCTCACTAGAGGTTAATGGTGGTCCCTCAACTAAACTTTCTGTGGACACAGAAGTCTGCATTTCAGACCTGTGCTTTGGGAGGAGATGGTTGTCCCTCTGCTCTTCAAGAAGCCCTTCTAGAATGCAGTGGAGTCATTTGAGTGCAGTAGTATGTAGGAAGCTTAACCATGCTGCTGTTTGTAATTGCTGCATAATGCAGTTGGTCTCCAGGCCTGTTTGTCTAAAGTCAGTCATAGGCAATAAATGGAAATTTTAAGTAGAACTATAGTATGTTTTTAATTCTGTTAACTCATTGGGATGAGACAATTTAACACTGCAAAATTATTATATATGTATTTTATATATACTGTATGACGCTCAATACAGAGGATTACTTCAACTTGATCTGTGAATCTATAAGGTGTTTAAATTACTAAAGAAGGGGAAGTTTCTGCAACATCGTTAAAATGACACAGTGAGAAGTAAAACTACGTGCAGTTCTTTGGTTCAGCGAATTAAATACTCAAATCTGTGTTCTGAAAGTAGGAATAATGCCAGACAAATCAGAAAGGGAAACTTCATTATTGAAATTCCAGTATATTGGAATTGTTACATACAGAACAAAATCTGGCCTTGGAACTTGAAGTTTTTTGTCTTGAATACTCAGTCACTTGTATGTGAAGCTATTCAGTGAGGCTCAGTGTGTGCTGTAAGATTGAACAAAAGCATTTCTTTATTCTAGAATGACTTGCAGATATACTGAGTTGACCAGAGAAGTAATTCAGAGTTTTCTTAAAACTTTGCTTTTGTCCTTTCCTCATGCCTTTATCCAAGCATGAAGTTTTAGGAAAATAGCAAGCCCAAACTTAAGAACTTTGGGCTTGAACTGCATCTCATCAAGGGGGATGTCCCAGTCTCTCTTGCCCTTGCTTGTAGAGAAGCCCCTGTGTGAGCAAGTCTAGGCATGATATGAATTAGGTTCTTTGATAAGTATGAAATACTGGAGAAAGAAGCAGTGAAAGTGCCTTGTGATTTCCCTGTCCTGTCCAGACTTTGTTTTTAGGGGAAAAACAGCACATTCATCTTACCCAGGGTTCTTCAACAACTTGTCCTATAGTGAAATGCTAGGTTTCTGACGGCTCCATTTTATTTCATGTGTGCTGTGAGGACCAGAAAGAGTGAAGTGAATGTAATGAAGAAAGGGAGCCCAAGAAGGATGCTGAGATCACAGATTCCATCTTTCTGTTAATTCTTTTGCTACTCTAATGCTTTGTAGTTATCTCCATACAAGCTAGTCTAGGCTTAGTACAGTTAACACTCTAGTATTGGGCTGGTATTTTGTGGGTTAACCTGATTTTCAGTGCTGGCTTTGCCATTTAATCTTTCAGTTCAATACCACAGGATCCTGGATACAGTGGGGAGGAGCCTTTGGTAGTTGCTTGACATCTCCGTGTGGAATTGGTCACTTCTCTCACTAAGTTGTGTCAAAGTGCAGACCACTTCTCTAGATAAAAGAGACTTTGACATCATGCGGTTTAAGAGTGAATCACATTTTCATAGTAAGATCTGACTGGAAAAGAAAAGACTAAAAAATGTTAAGCCAGAGCCCTCTGGGAATCTGGTGCCTTTAACAAAAACTGTCATTTTGTAAAATGTCACATCTATAGCATAGTCCGTATGTTTTCTATTGGTTTTTGTTTGGGTTCTTTTTTTTTTTGTACAGATGTAAATTCAAAATATTCTGTCTTTGGGTACGTATTTTCAGTGTAATACAGTATGTATAATAAAAAATTTAGATTTTCTAAGGAAGTGGACTGATGCTTTTCTTAATAATCAAGCTGTTCATTGTACTAACAGTGGTACCGCCAGCCTAAGGCCAAACAGCCAAATTGCCTGATACTGTGTATCTTTCAGATTTGTGGCATTGTTTCTGTAGGTGCATTTCAGAGTTAGCACTGACAAGTGCTGGTTTTGGTGGTTTAGGATATTTATGAGTAGATTTACTGAAATGCCTGCTCTTGCTCTGCGTGTGGGTTCACTGAAAACTGGTGAGCCCTGGGTGCTGTGTCTGCAGTGTGTGGGTGTGCCTGTGTTAACATCTGATGGTGTGAGGAAGATCTGCCATGCCCAGGTTCTGTGGATGGGGTATGGAAGTGTGGAATAAACCCTGTTCTTCAGCATTGCCTCTATCTGAATTGGGCAATGGTGGCTTCTCTCAGTTTGAGTGCTGCAGAAGGTGAGTGTGTTTTGGGATTGGTGGTTTTTAGTGTGGGGTTTGTTGTGGGTGTTTACAAACTGTTTTCATGCTTATGTACTGTTCCTAGGGTCTGGTTCTGTGATAATCATGAAGGTTTGTCTTAGAGTGCTATGTGGAGATGTGTGGCTGGCCTTATCCCAATTTCCCTATGTGCAGCTGTATGAAATGGCTCTGTTCCACTTGCCTGTGCTGGGGCAGTGCCAGACATAGTCAGAAGTTTTGCTTTTTTGTATTAAGTCGACCTTCTCAAATAGCCAGGAAGGGAATTCTGTTCCAGGTCAGCTGCTCTGGTAGAATGCTTGGGACAAAAGCTTTGGGAGAGGTTGAGATGCACACTTCATTTGTTATTTCATAGGGGACTTGCTCTCTGAGATTTCCTGGTGCCCAGACCGTGATACACTCCCCATGAACAGGGATGTGCCAGTTCCCCTGCCAGCTGAGGCTGGCCTGGGCAGAACCAGACCCAGCTGTGTCACTGGACACTTTGGAGAGACTTAGCTGGTACAAGGGGATTTAATATTTAGGATGTTGCTCTAGTGCTAACCCTTTAGACTGATGATGGACCAAACATTTACCTCTTCCAGACCTGTGCCAGATGCTGTTCTGTATTCTGAGCGCCTTTAGACAGAGCTTGACCATCTCGGACTCCACTCCTCTCCCTGCCACATGGGTGTGTGTACAGGCTCTCCTGAGAGCAGGAAAGGGAAAGTGAGGCAAGAAGCAAAACCTGACTGTTCTAAAGTAAATGAGGTGACTGTTTTCAGAATCTGCTATGTTTCAAGACACTTATATTCTACTATCCCTGGAATTGCTCAAGGCAAGGTTGGATGGGGCTTGGAGCAACCTGGTCTAGTGGAAGGTGTCCCTGCCCATGGCCAGGGGATTAGAACTGAATGATCTTTTAGGTCCCTTCCAGCTGAAAACATTCTGGGATTCTGTGACCTTTTCCCAGGGAACTTGGGGAGATTCCTTTATTCGGCTTTCAGAATATGATTCCTGTGTATTTGGTTTTGTAATATACTTATTCCTTCCTGGTGGAAATTTAATGAAAACAGAAAGCAATTGATTTCTCAGAATGGTTGGTTGAATCCCTCACTAGCACGTAAGCTTGGCCCTAGTGCCTGCCCCATCATTTGGTGTCACTGAAGTCCGTAGTATCTCTCCTTTTTCATTTTCATCTTTCAGTTTAAAATAATTTTTTTTAATTGGCTGTTCCCCGACATCGGAGAGTTGGCAAGACAAGCTGGTCTTGTGCTAAAATTTTGTGATCATCTGCATTGATCCAGAGCTGTTGGCCGGGGGGACCCAAGCTGTGCCTCAATGGAAGGTGTCTTCTCCTTCCCTCCCCCAAATGCTGCAGGCATGAACAGCGCAGGCAACACCCCCTGCACTTGTTCTGCCTAAAGCACCAGCTGCGTTTGACCTGTGTCCTTGGAACTGACTGACACCCCAGACACACTGGTCCATTTAAGACCACCCTTTTAACTGATGGGGGGACTAAATAAGAATTAAATGTTCTGTGATTCTTGTAAGAAAATGAACTTCTAGCCTCTGTATAGGATTATGGCTGGCTAAACCATCAGATCCCTGCTGCAGTACAACATCTTTCCTTTGGCTAGCATTATTCTTTTTTTTTTTATTATTCCTCCTAAACTCAGGCACAGAAGAAACACATTTTTTTAAAAAAAAGAAGAGGTGTGAGGTTTTTATTTCAACGTGACTGTAATAACTTTTATTTTTTACTTAAATTTCTCCGGCTCCCTTTTGCGGGTTTCGTTATTCCACCTCTCCAACAGCCACCGCTGCCGGAGGTTTCTGCTGGCGCAGTTTGGGAAGAGCAGCTCCCGAAGGCTGGTTTTGGGTGAGGTGGGGTAGGTGGCGGCCCGGGCGTGGCCGTGTCCCCTGCCCAGCGCTGTGGTGCCATCGCGTGGCCGTTCGCTTCTGAAGGGGTTTCGCCGTCCAGAGCACAAAACCCTGTGTGTTCCTCTGGGAACAGAGGTGGGGCTTTTTTTTTCTTTCCTCACATCCGTAGGAGTGTCTTGGCCCCATACTGGGGACAAAGCTGTTGACTGCTTGTTAGACCTGAATCCCTAAAGCCTGGATGCCTGTCCTGTTTTATGAGAGTCAGTAGATATACCTTGGGATAACTTTGCACCTAAAAGGTGGGTCTGGATTTACTGTTGCTTCCCAAGACATCCCGTGGGGTGGTGCATCCCAGGGGGGTCAGGAGTGCTTCTGCTTTTTTGGCTGTGGTGGAGCAGTGATACCTGCAGCTGGTACCTCTTCTACACACAGCCAGGTTTGGGTAGGAATCACAACCTATACTGCTCGAAGAAAAGTCTTTTCCAAGAAAAAGCCCCTGTCAGAATCCAGCTTGCAGTTTGCCTGAATATGTTGCTCTTTCCCAGCAGCAGCTCAGCCCACCCCCAGTTTCTAGCTCAGCAGCAGGGTAAGGGTCAGCAACACTCAAAGGACCACAGTCCTGTCACATAGCTGGATACAGCACACCAAGCACTTTCCTAAAGTCATGGGAGCAGGACAGCTTTGCAGCACCTTGCCTACCTTGGAGCATGACAGTCATTCGCCACTCCAACAGGTGTTAAGCCTAGGACCCCAACAGTGCAGTGGAGTGGTGGATAACTATGGAAAGAGCCTAAGAATACAAGGATAAAATTGTCTCAGTCCAGAAGAGGGCCAGCTAGGTCCTCAGAGGCCTGGAGCACCTCTGTGAGGACAGGTTGAAAGAATTGGGGTTGTTTAGCCTAGAGAAGGGAAGGGTCCAGGGAGACTTTACAGCACCTTCTGCTGCCTCAAGGGGCAATAACAGACCTGGAAATGGACACAAGGACACATGGTGATAAGACCAGGAGAAATGGCTTTGAACTGAAAAGCTACAGGATTAGATTAGTTATTGGGGGGGAGGGGGAATCTTAACTGTGAGCATGGTGAGGCACTGGAAGAGGATGCCCAGAGAACCTGTGGCTGCACCATCCCTGGAAGTGTTCAAACTCTGGTTGGATCAGTCTTGAAGCAGCCTGGTCTAGAAGAAGGTCCCCCTATCTATGGCAGAGGGGTTGAAACAAGATGATATTTAGCAGTACCTTTCAAGCCAAACCACTCTGCTCTCCTGTGCTTGTAGTTAATACCTTCCTGACCATAAACAGGCACCTGGTGACCTACCATTTTCATGATGGATGAAAATCTGATGGCTGTGACAATCCGCTGTCAGCTCACACATTCCTCTCTGTTGCACTGTTCCCACTGCAGGTGGGACCTCACCTGGGGATTTTCACCCCCACAGCACTTAGTCACATCCCAGCTGACAAAAGCTGAGGCAGTGGCAGGTCACAGGTGTGAAGAAGGCTGGTTTTTGAGAATCTTCCTGCTCGGTGTTTCTTATTAAGCAGGCAGCTCTCCTTATAAACAGATCACTTGGATATCTGACACCCAGGTGACTTGAAGACAGTTAATGCAGAGCCCTGTGGTGGTCCTTGGTTTTGTAAAGCCTGGGAAGCTCAGAAATCCAAGTCTGCCCTCAGCAGACAAAACCTGTAATGGCACATCCTTTGCTTGCTCAGCTTGGGTGGATCAGGACAGCCTTGGACAAGAGCTGTCCTCTCCAGGCTGGGCAAGGCCAGGGAGCTGCCACAAACTGCTGGAGTGTTTGAACAGGATGCTGTGTTCTTGGGAGAAGTGTCATTGCTGCTGTCTCTGCCCTGTGAGCTCTGAGGGTGGAGGGCACTGTCTGGTTTGTCTGGGGCCACAAGGTCTGCCGACTGTGGAAGAGCAGCAGAACTGACAAGATCAGGGCCCTGTGCCAGCCTAAGACATTGCTTTTGATAAACCATGACACTGCTTTTTCTTCTTTGTGAACCAACTAGCAGAAGCATTTAATCTCAATGGAGACAGGCTCAGGCAGGTCAGGAGTTTATGAATTTGTCTGTTTGTACTTTTCTGCCCTGAAGTGGCATTAGATTTTCCCCGTCAGAAGTGTATTTCCAGCTTGCCCAGTTGCTAAAATAGTTGAGAGGAAAGCAGCCTGTCTCATCTCTCACCTGGGCTCTGGTAGCTCACTCAGAAAGGGGGCTCTGAGGGCACAGGAAGGGCTTTAATGCACAATTTCCCTTTCTCTTCCATGTGTTAGGCTGAAACTGACAGTGAAAGTGCTGCCACATCCAGTTCTGAACTGCTTTTCCAGTGTGTACATGAGCACTGTAGCTGCTCAGCAAATTGTGACTTGGTTCTGGGACTGGGGACTGTGGGAAAGCTCCCCACTAACCAGGGGGAGCAGCTTGTGGGATGGAGGGGTCTGATCTGCTGCCAGCTTCCCTAGCAGGATGAATCTCACTGGGAAATTGCTGGCAGTGTTTTACCAGAGCACAGAGCTGCTCCATCCTGCAAATGCTGCTGCTGCAGGAGTCGTCTCTCACTGCAGAGCCTCAGCCCACTGGAGAGTGGATGGCCTGGGTGGAACAGGTTCTTTACACAGACTGAGATCAAACATCCTGTGCAAAGGCTTGTACAACCTGTCAAGCCAAGCAGAGCAATGTCACGTGGAGAGCTCTCCTGCCTGCAGGGGAGGGGCAGCACTCGCCCCAGCCCTGCCTTGTCCAGAGCCACCGGGCAGTGTCTCTGAGAGGCTGCCAGGGCTGAGTCCTTGAGCCTTGTGATCACTTTGGCAGTCATCAGTTCAGGTTAAGGTTCTATCTGACAGAGTTGGAAGCCAGCTGGTCACAGTCTGACCTGCACCCCCCCAAACTGATGATACCAGAGTGGAGGAGGCTGCCCTCTGTGCAGCTACCATGAAGCAGGATAGTTAGGCAGACTGTCACTGCCAGAGACAGGAGGATAAGAAAGTGTCCCTGGTCCCAAATTGACTTCACCTGGGCCCTGCCTGTGAGGAAAGCCTGAGGGTTTGTGTTAGAGCAGGCTAGTTTTGGCTCATCCTGTTGGGCCCTATTGTGGATCCTGGAGCACAAGGGATCCGAGCAGTGCCTGATCTCACTGAATGTGCAGCTGTGGGGGCTGCGTGTGAAGCATCCACAATCCTATGTGAGTAGCCCTCTGTTCCCTCAATTTGGGCAAAGATGTGACGTGTGAGATGTGGCATTCAGCAGAATGCAAAAGGAAATCCTCTCACAGCAGGGGCTTGGCAATGCTGATTGCTGAACAGTGGGGGCAGAGGGAAAGGGGAGATCTTTCAAAGCAGAGCTGCAAGGTAAGGAAAATGTGGGGACAGCTTTGTCCTCAGGTGGTCCAGCAGGCAGTACAGACACTGGAACACATGGAAAATGGGGTAGGGCCCCATTAACCTTAATGCTCTTATCAGGATCTCTGAGCTTGATTCTGATAACAACTTGATGCATCAAGCTGGACACCGTGGGGGCAGTGTGGGAGGGAGGGGGAGTGAAATGCTGGTTGGAAAAGCTCTGTGCTCACCAGAGGCTGCGTTCTGGCAGCATGGTTGGCTCCAGTTAAAATAGGAAGTTTTCTGGAGTTGTTTTTCTTGTTTCTCTTCTCTCAGGAAATCTCGTGGGTCTAAAATATGAAATCCTCTCACTTGACGAGGTCACGGGGGGCTGGCCCACAGCCAGGCTGGGTTCCCGTGCTGCTCTGCCCGTTCCTTCCCGGGAGCCCATCGCTTCCTGCAGAACGCTCCTCTCGCACGGATTCCTGCAGCTCTGCGAGGGGGGATCTGCTCCTCTGGGTGCCTGGCGTGTGCTCTGCTCTGAGGAGCCCGTGTCGTCTCAAGACCTGTTGCAGTCTGAGTATAAACCCTCCTTTGTTGGGGAGAGGTTGACTTGACGGAGCCGCATGATCAGTCAGGTGACAAAATTGGGCACAAAAGCGGAGGAGAATGAGCAGCTGCGTGAGGGCATTAGCTGCTGATCTTGCCTCTTGACAGGCTGTGTTACTCCTCAGGGAAAAATGAGTGCCTGGCTCTGTCCTCTGCTCTGGAGCTTAACCGTGGTGTGCTTAACAGGTAAGCGCTCCTGACAGAGGGTTTGTCCTCTCTGCCTGAGCACAGGGGTGGGTAAAGCCACAATGGCACTCTGGGGGCCCTGGGCTTCACCGGCGTGGGGCGCGGCCGTGGGCAGGCCTGGGGGAAGGCGGGGAAGGGAGGAAGTGCTGAAACACAGCGGGTGTTGAAGTGGGATGCATGTGGTAAATACAAAAATCTGCTTTTACACAAAGAGAAGAAAAGGAGAAATAGAGCAGTGTTACTCTGTATACTGAGGATTTGCAGAGGCTTTATCGTAAACCCCAAGGAGCAGGATGCCTTGCTGGTAGGTTGGGAAAGATCAGCTCCTTATCCTTCCCTGATATCCTCAAGGCTCCTGTTCGTACCAGGGCATCACATGCGAAATAACACATCCTTCAAGTTCCCTGGAGATACTTCAGGTGATTCACAGTGCTCCTTAAAAAAAAACCAAAACAAACAAACCAAAAAACGCTCTAGAAAGCAAAATCGCTGTTCCATGACATAGACAGTGTAAGTGCAGGAGAGAAAAAGCTTTGTCTGATGAGGCTGAGGTTGTTAGAGTACTGGTTTTTCACACCTGTGACTGACTATAGCTGGTAAAATACACAAACACTTTACTAGTGCTCAAAACTATTTTTTTCAGCCCTCTGACTTACTTTTTTTTTCCTCCAGAAGTTGTTTAAATTATTAAGAAGCACTGGCTACCAAAGGTTATTGATAGCTACTGAAGTTTTGCAAACAACTCTTCTACTTTTTGTAATGTGTTGTGGAAAACTACTTTTTAATTTTAAAAAATTCCTCTTAAGAGCACCACCATTTGACATTAAAACTCACCAACCAATGAAACATTCAACTAAAAAACCCCAACAACAACAAAATCCATCCAGCTGTGGGCAGTCCAAGTTGTTGAAACCTCTGCAGTGTCTCTGGCTGGCAGAGTTGAGCTGCTGGGGTCAGGAGGGAGCTGTGGGAGATCAGACTTTGATCTCAGAGATCCTTCTGAAAGGTTTTCCCTGGAAATTTGACATCACCCTTACCTTACTGCTAGTGTTTACCTTAGGATTAGTTTAATGGATCTCAGGACTGACTGAGTTTGTTGCCAGAGGTGAGGAAAAAGCAAGCAGACTGGCTTCAACCCCTCAGGCATGGGAGTCAGGTGAGGGGAATTGTGCATCTTGGTTCTGGGTGGAGGCTTGGCCACAGGAGCAGTGTCCTGTGTGGGCACTGTGGAGCTGCTCTCCTTACCTTGGACCAATGCTGGTACCTCTGTCCCTTGGATTTGAGCCTGGGGCAAACCAGTGTGTTACAAAAGGATCTCTGTTAGATTTGGTGTCTCTATTTTAGGGCTACAGCAAGAAAATGAGATACAGTTCAGGTGGTGCTGAACATTATTGGCACAGTGCTAATAATGCCAGGGTTGTGGGTTTGATCCACAGATGGGCCATTCACTTAAGAGCTGGAGTCCACGACCCTCTGGGTCCCTTCCAACTCAGACTATTGTGTAAACTCTTTAAAACCTGAGCAAGGGCCCAGGTCACTGGGTGCTCATCTGCTTTACCCAGTAGTTACACCAAGATGGATTTTGGCACAAAGCAAGCAGTCAACAACAGGAGGGAGCACTCCCAGCAAAATGTCTCCATGTGATCACAACCTTATAAAGACTCTTTTATCCAGTGTCCTGATCCTGGTGCAGAACTTTAACTGGAGCTGCCATCAGCTTGGTCTGCATGTTGATGTTTGTACCGTGGTAGTGCTGGGCACTGGTGCCCACAGTGCCTGGCCTTGCATGGTGGGTACAAAATTAAGAGAGAAATTAAGGGCTGGGGGTGAATCAGGGCAGGGGAGAAGCCTGCAGGGATGTGGGTCTGACACCTGACAGCTCGTGCTGCCACCCATCTTGTCACCCTGCCTGTGTCCTTGCCCACCTACATCCCACTGTCAGGTGTCAGCTGCACTCTTTGACCTCCTTGAAAACCATAAACCAGTTTCTTAGGAGTCCTTATGTTTTCCATGCCACTGGGCATGGATTGGCAAGGGGGCTTAGCAGGTGTGTGCTGCTTGAGAGAGCATTTACAGCCCACAGTCTCAGCTCCAGTTGCCTACTGGTTCTGTAAAAGGTTGGGTGTTTTCAGAAGTTGCAGTAAGTATTGAGGACATGCCTGCCCTGAGTTCCTGAACCCAGCTGGTGGCACAGCTGCTGGGGTAGGAGCTGCCTGTTTTGGTTTTGCTTTTCTTCCTTTGCTTAGTACCACACTTCTAGATTAACAATAACCTGCTGCTTTCCATGCTCAGTTTCCTGGGTCTCTCCTCTGTTAGAAACTGGAGGACATTACCCGTGCCTGTGCCAAGGGATGTCTTCCATCAGCAGATAATGTTCCAGTCCACCATGTATCACAGCAAAACAACCTCAGCTGCACTAATACCTCCTTTCTCTACAGATTTTGGCAATCTTCCCTTTGATGAGGGATTTCAGATGTAAAGCAAGTCTTGGCCCACAGGTTCCCTTCTGATTACTGAATGTACCACTAGAGCAGCTTAAAAAAGCCCTGAGCCCATGTCTCTTCTTGGCTGATCTGTTTAAGGGAGATGGGATAAAGCAGTCAGCTACTTGACAAGCATCTTAAATCAGATTATCATGAGATCTCAGTGTAAACAGTCTCCAGGAACTAACAAAACTGACTGTTTCAGGCAATTCTCAATCCCATGAGTCAGACCTCCCGGATATTGGCATCTACTTATTTGTGGCCTCATGGACCCACTAATTTATTGCCTTGGTGAGTCTCTCATGTGCCAGACATGCTCAGATGCTGCCTCAGATCCTTGCTCTGTAGTGGAACACAGCATAGGGGACTTTCTGGACATCAAGGATTACATGGTTTAAGCAGTTGATAAAGACCCGAATGAGAAGCTATTATTAAAAGGAGAACAGTAATTCAGCCACTAATTATGTTTTTTCTTCTCTTAGGTATTGCTTTAGGCCAGACAACCAGCACTGAGATCCCAGTTGCATCAACCCCAGCACCTTCCAGTGCAGCCAGCACTGGGATTCCCATTGCATCAACCCCAGCACCTTCCAGTGCAGCCAGCACTGGGATTCCCATTGCATCAACCCCAGCAACTTCTGGTGCAACCAGCACTGAGGTTGCCATTGCATCCACTCCAGCACCTTCCAGTGCAACCAGCACTGAGGTCCCAGTTATATCCACCCCAGCACCTCCCAGTGCAACCAGCACTGGGGTCCCAGTAACATCAACCCCAGCACCTTCCAGTGCAACCAGCACTGAGGTCCCAGTTATATCCACCCCAGCACCTCCCAGTGCAACCAGCACCGGGGTCCCAGTAACATCAACCCCAGCACCTCCCAGTGCAACCACTGCTACAGCCTCTGCTCCCCCAGCTGCTCCTGCAACACTCTCAGCTGGACTGACACCAAGCACTGCAAACTCTGCTGCCTCCACAGCAGCTCCATCTGCTGATCCAAGCACAAAAACCCCTGCCCAGACTCTGCCCACCACCTCGGGGACTGCCCCCACCTCTGGCAGCAGGGCTGCCTCTCAAACACCTTCAGCACCAATGGCCGCGTCCAGCAGCGCCCCAGCGTCCCCTCCAGGAGTGACCACATCCCCCGGGCTCCCGTCGTCAGCCCTGCTCCCCAGCACCCCCCAGCCCTCCAGCTGCAGCAGAGTGAACGTGACAGCCTGTGCCCACTGCCCCCCAGGGACAGTCCCCACCCCAGGTAAGGGTCCCTGCTCCCGGCTTCTGTGCTAGAGGGAAAAGGGATTTGTCAGGGGAGGTGAAGCCAGCACTTGCTCTTGTGTTGGAAGCTTGGACAGGCAGCAGGAGAGGGACTTAATTCATTTCACTCTTCTGAAATCAAAGACTGAGTCTTTCCTGGCCTTGTGCTGTGTTTTGGTCTTCCCTGAGGCTTCCCCAGTGGGGTGACAAAGTAGTCAGAATTTGGCACAAAGTGTAAAATGAGTACATTTTTATTTATTGGCAGAACATAATTTTGGGCTCCAGGGCCAAGTACAAGGTCAATTTCCAGCTGTCTCGAATGTTTGAAAGAGAATCTCTGCTATAGAGACAGCCTTTCTCCATGGCTTTGAGAAAATACTTGATCAACCTCTGTTGTGGTCAGCAGTGCATAATATAACCTTTCCCAGAAGTTATTTGTTGTAACGTGGTTGGGTTGTGATTTCAAACACCACCACCCCATCCCACCAAAAAAAAATCTCAGAAAATAATTCTCAAAAATACAAGCTATGTACTTTTTGCTTATTCTCTGCACTGCAGGGCACTTTTTAAAAGCAGCTCTAATGCTTTAGGGTGAATCTGCAGAGGACAGGAGTTATCTCCCACCTCCCTTTTATGCAGGATCTTCTTTGACAGGGCCTTCTCCTCTTGCCTGTGTTGGTGGTGCAGCTGCAGTAAATCCCACCCAATTCCTCTGTGTGGCTGGGACTGATTTTGTGGAGCAGAGGGGGTAGGACTTGCCTGCTGGGAATGCCATGGTACCTGTGCTCAAAGAAAAGCTGTTGCTGCTTAAGGCAGATCCTCAGCTCTGGGGCTTTACTCATCAGTTCTGCTTCCTACAAGCTCAGATTATCAGTAATCTAAAGAAGTATATTGGTTTCTTTTTTGGTGTGTGTCTCTTTTTTGTGTGTTTTGGAGGGAAAACAAGGAAAATTTTCCTGGCCCTTCAAATTAAAGAAGGAAGAAGCAGTCAGCTTAATTACTGGAGATCCACACTGATAGCTTTGACTCCTTAGATCATCTTATGGCTGTTCTGCAGCTTGCTAACAGTGGACAACAGCATAATTAGCATGAACATTGCAGTTTCTACCTTCTGTGAGTGCCTTGCCAGAGGAACTGCATCCCAAAGCTTCTGCCTTTGTGGCAGTGACCTGTCCTGGCAGGCACAGGGGTTTCAGTCAAGTCTTGCAATCCTGATCCTGACTTTTTGTCCCAATTTAGGCACCTTGAACTGCTCGTGCTGCGTGGAGGGCTCGTGCATTGACCCCAGTGCCTGCAGCCCCTGCCCACCAGGCCACTACCAGCCCCAAAGTGGGCAACCATCCTGCCTGCCCTGCCCACAGGGCTATTACAGCAGGTGAGTGACTGAGCCCCTGAGCATGGGGACTGGATGATAAACCACAAAATGCTTCCCAGCTAGAAAAATCTCTTCCTTTGGGCTGTAGGAGAAGTGCTGCCAGGGTTGTTTCTCAGAGGCTAAATTCTCCTCATCAGGAAATCTTGATGTGGATATGCTTGTGCTGAGGGCTGCCCCTCTGTGAGCTTCCCTTTTTTACCCTCATGTCTTTTGTCTGCACTGAGGGTGCATGTTGTTTGTGGTGGGGAGACACTTGGCAGTGAGGTGTGGGTTCATCTCCTCAGCTTTTCTCTAGGATATGTTTGGCAAACAGGCTCCATCTCCCTGCTTTGCCCAATTACTTCCTCAATCCCTGTTTTCTTGCCCCCAAGGCATCTCATTACATTTGAGTTGCTGGCATCTAAAGCAATACCCTCAGCTGACAGAGTGTGGGAAAGCTGACAAGACATCCCAGCCAGGAGCCCAGTCTTGCAATTCCACCAGGCTGCCTCATCCAGGGATGCTGTACAAGTGTCCTCTGACTGTGGGGATGTGTGCATGTGCTGCTCTCTCCATTTCTGTTGGATTTTCTCTTGCTGTATCCATGTCTGCATATGGTGAGCTGTGTCTTTTGTAGGGTGGCAAGGACAGCAGGGGTGGCAAGAGCCTCCCAGGACTGTGTCCCTTGCAGAGCAGCTCTATTTGGATCAGTCCTGGGGAATGGCAACAAAATCTGGCTGTAGGAAGGGTGACCTGACTGTGCAGTTTGTTTGCAGCAGCCCCTGAGTTTGAGGTGCCAGCAGGATCTTCCTCTGTGCTCCCCTTTGTGCTTTGCCCTTGCAGTTTGTGCTGTGAGGACCTGCCTTAAAAATGTAGCCCCAAATTGCTTTAAAAACCAGTCAGGAGCAGTCTCCAGGGCACATGGAGCTGCTGCTCTTGGGATGTGGGAGAGGGTCAGGCAGCAGTGCTGGGCTGGTGTGTGCCAGAGCAGGGACCAAAAGTGGGGGATCTGGAGGGGACCCTGGGGGTGCAGTGTGAGCATGGCCATCTCCTGGTGGCTGCCTGGGACCATTTAACATTTCTGTGGTATTTGGAGAGTTTGGCCTCCCTGCAGCTTTGAGCAGCTCTGGCTGGTGCAGGTCCTGCATTGGTTTGTTTTCAGCAAAGCATTTGCTATGTTTCCAGTTGGTTTTGGGGTTTTTGGTTTGTTTATTTTTTTTCCTGCAAATCTCATGCAGCCCTGCAGTTTTTGAAGGAATTAAAGAGCATGTCGTTGTTTTCCTCCAAAGCATCTCTGAATATGTTACCAAGTTCCTATGCCCACATACTTGTTGAGGGGGTTTGGCTCTGTCAGTGATGAATGTAAAAGCTTCCTCTTTCCCTGCCCTTGCCTCATTTCCTCCCCCTCCTCCTGGAGGTCTGGCATATTGCCTCCCTTTTCCCACAGTCCCTGCTATTTAAGGTCGGGGCTCTCACAGGTCACTGCCTGTGGTTTAGGTCCTTTTTTCAGCTCCTGATTCCCAGCAATGGAGCAACTCCTTTTGAAATTGCTGATGGATGCTGAACAGCAAACACCTTCCCTATTCCATTTTCAAGAGTGGATTTAAGAGCCTGACTTAAGCCAAGGGTTTTAAGTCTGACCACAACATATATTTCAAGACCTTCAATTCAGATGGTCCCTTTCCATATTGCCCAGAGGTACAGGATAATATGGAAATTGTCTAATGTTGGTAATACAGAAAACTTTGGGTTTTTTGGTGGACCTTTAACATTTAGGTGAGTTCAAACTGATGTTTTTCTGCCTGAACTCCTTATTCATAATTGCTCTATTTCTAGACTAGTCAGTGTCATGCTCTGCTTTCTCTTCTCCAAGTGGATGGAGGCTTGAGTGACCTAAAATTGTGTTCCACTCTGCTCCCTTCCCTCCCAGCTTCCCAAGGAGCACCATGTGTCTTCCCTGCCCACCAGGACATTTTGCTAATGAGTCTGGGGCTGCAGCCTGCAGTGCCTGTGAGCGAGGTAGGCTTTGCTCTGTGTTCAACCCGCATGCATTTTCATCACATGATGTTTTTTCCCAGGGGCAGATGCAATTACTAGGTAACTTAAAAGCATTGAAGGGAAAACAGGCTAAAAATAGCCCAGCAGATCTCTTCTCTATTCTGTTGTTATGAAAATGAAAAGAGCAGATCTCAGCCATACTTGTTTTTGCAACAAGTTAATGCTAACTCTGCAATGAAAGTCAGGAAAAAAGTTTTATGAAATTCAGTCTTAGCACAAGGGGGGAGCGTTGTCAGGAAACAAAATATTCTCTATTTCTGACAGCAAAAATGAGTCTAAACCATCTTTGTTTTCATTCAGGCAATCTTCTGCAGTCTGAATATTAAGTGTAATACTCTCCTTATTTTCCACACATTAAAACTGGGATTTTAAAAAGGAGCTGCTTTGCACCTGGCCAGTGCCACTCAAGCCTGGTACAATGTGTTTGCAGATGGGGCAACAGCATGTGCAGAACAGAACAGCACTTAGTTATGCAAAACCCTCATTAACACATGCAGTGCAGCAGCTCCTCTGCACCCAAAATGGGGTCCTGCTTGAACATGCACAACTGTTCCTTTGAAAATCCACCCACCCAGCTGCTGGGCTATACCTAAACCTTGGCTGTCACTTGCTGAGGCTGGGAGGAACAAAATCTGACTGGTGGCAGTGGTGGGGTCTGTCACTCCCTTGACTCAGCAGATTTAAACACTGTTAGACAACAGGGGAGTCTGTGGGGTTGGCCCCTACATCCTGCAAGCATAAATGTAAAAAGTTCCTTTTTCCTTGCAGGGAGAGGGGAGGTGGGTTTGGTTTCATCCTGCTCTGCTGCTGCTGCCTGGTGCAAATCCAGGTTTGAGGCAGATCTTAACCCACACCACGTCCAACTCCTCTCTGGACCTTAACTCTGTCCCATGTGGGCAGTGACCATGTTGTGCATCATCAGGCACCTCCAAACCCACCTGAATTCCCCAGTGCTGCTCTCTCAGCTTTCCTGTTGCTGTGGTGGGACTCACAAGTTGGGTCCTGCTGGCCTCTGGGCACTTTGGGGCACTTCACTCCTTTTAGTGCTTTGGGAAGGGTCTGTACATGTCCTCCTGCCCCTTGGTCCTTGTGGTGCAGGGAGAGAGGCTCTGCTGGTGCATCTTGGCTGGTGGCTCTTGTGTCCTTCCTTTTGCAGGGAAGAAGATGCACCCAGACTTCCTGGGGTAGGGAAGGCCTGGGGTGACCAGAGAGGTTTCCCCTGGCCAGAGACCTGCTCCAGCTGAATAACTTGGGAGGTGACACTGGAATCAACTGTTGCAGCTTCATTCCAGTTCAGCCTGTGGTGCTGGGAAGGGTGACAGCTTTCTGTGTCTTCTTGGTGTGGTTTTGAGTGATGTGAGATGTGACACCAGGGGAATCTGCTGGGCCCTCCATGCATCCCTCACTGTGGCAGAGGGCAGCAGGGAACTTTCATTGCTCTCTCAGAGCTTTTGACAAATATAACCCCAAATGCCCTGAAATGCCACCTGAAATATGTTGTGGGGAGTTGTTTGGTTGCTTGTAAAATGGACATGAGCAAATTCACAATGACGTGGGGCAGAGATGTGGAGGCAGGATCCTGAAGCCTTACTCTTCTCTTTTTCAGGCTATTTTAGCTCCAAGCAAAATGCAGCTTTTTGTCTGCCTTGCCAGCCAGGATCATTTTGCAAGTAAGGAGCCTCCGGGGGTGCAGGATCTCAGATGGACAGTGAGGGGGGGGTTTCTTTTTGCCACTGATCTGGAACCACCAGTGTAGTGTGCAAAGACAAGTCACCTGCCATTCCAGCTGTAGCATGGGGCTTCAGGCAACCTGGTCAAGTGTCCCTGACCATGGCATGAGGGTTGGAGTGAGATGATCTTTAAGGTCCCTTCCAACCCAGACCATTTTGTGATTCTGTGTGAGTAACTGCACTGGAGACAGACACCCCCAAAACAGCAAAGGTTCCTAGTTGGTGTGGCTGGCCCTGGAGACTCCAGTTTGTAAGAGCTGGCTTTGGTGGGCTGGGCTGGTCTTGGAAGTGCTCATCCTACAGCGTGTCCTGCCTCCTCTCCCCTGCCAGCACCACCGGCTGCTCGGTCTGTCTGTCCTGCCCCGGGGGACAGGAGGCTCCTCGGGAGGCGTCGGAGAGGTGCGAGTCCTGCCCGCCAGGTAACGCAGCGGGAGGGGGCTGTGCCCGGCCGGGAACACGGCTCCGGCTCCAGCGGCTCCTTCCAGGCTCATCCCGTCTGCCCAGGGCTGCGGGGGCCCTGCAGAGCAGAGCAGTGCCCCGGCACTGAGGGCAGTGCTGGGTGCTCTCACTGGGTGCTGTGGAGGCTGTGCCTGTGGCAGGCCTTCCCGCCGGGCCGGGTAATGCTGGAGGTGTGCTGGTCCTGCCACCCGGGAGCCCACATCCACAGTTCCAGCAAAAAGCATCTCTGTCAGTGGTGCTGGCTTTGCTGAGGAAAGCACAGCCTTGCTCCCAGAGATGGGTGTTCTGCAGGGGCAGCCTGGGGCAAAGGGACACGGGGAGGGGACGTGAGGGACACGGCCGTGCTCCTTCCTGTGCTGTGTGAAACAACACCAGGCTGCAGCAGGTGAGCAGCAGGGCTGGGCACAGCTTAGCAGAGCACTCCGGCCAGCCTCCAGTCTGCACACAGCTGTCTCATAGCCAAGCTGCATTTTAAACATGCAGGGAAGCATTTTACCACTTTGAGACTTGGAACTTCTGTGACCTGTCTCTCCCACAAAGCTTGGAAAACGGAGCTGTGCTTTGAAGTCTGCTCAGCAAGTTTCAAACAGCTAGAAGAGGTGTTTGAATCCAGAATTGGAGAGGATGAAACACTGCTGACCTCCAGCTCCCAACTTCCCTCTACATTAAAGCCAGAACTCACTGCTGAACCCCTCTCCCACGTACTCCTACTCACACTACTCTGTTTGCCAAGGTCTGACCCTAGATATTCTTTAGTCCCTCTGTCCCTGTTAGTTCTGTTCTGACCCTTTGCCACCGAACCAGGACCAAAGTCCAGGCTCAGCTCTTGTTATGTACATGAGCACTTAATGCTCTTTCTCCCTGTGGCTTTGAAAGCTGATTCATCCATATGCAATTGCAAAGGTCCTGGGGTTTAGTCTCAGACCTTAATATTGTGATTATTTGCTGTTTAGGTAAATTCAAAGGTCCCAGTGACAACAGATGCAAGGCCTGCAGGACAGGAGAGTACCAATTACAGCGGGGCAAGGAGAGCTGTGAGCTGTGCCCAGAAAACCACTACTGCCCTGTGAGTCCCCACCAGCTGGGGACAGCCTGTGTTAACCAGAGCTGTCCCATGACAAGCTAAATACACTTCAATTAACACTAACTTTTTTCTTGCAATCTGAGCTTCCTTTCTCTTAAACATAGACAGGGCTCTGATGCAGGGAGATGATTAAAATGATGACTCCAGGAGTGTGGCTTTGTGCCTGGAGCTGCCTGCTCTGACTGGGCCATGAGGGGATGGTGTGTGCATTAATGAGGGGGTTTGATGTATGGACTTGCTGTGTAACAACACCTTCTGCTCTTGCCCATACTCTAACACTGCAGGGGAAGACAAGGCTGAATTTAATGATGGCACGTTCATTCCTGTATTTATTCCCCAATAATGCTAAAATGTTACCTCCCTTTGCCCTGGTTACCTTCTGCAGTTTGTTGGTGCTGAGTTACTTCTTCTCTTGGGCAGAGCCCAGATGTGAAGCCCATGAAGTGCCCTCCTGATGCCTTCTGCCCCAGGGGCAGCGTGGAGCCCACCTACTGCATGGAGCTCTTCCTGTACAAGGCAGGAGACTCCTGCCAGCTGACCCCTGCCACCATCATTGTCCTGGCCACCTTCTCAGCAGGTCAGTCTGGGTCCTCTCTGTCCTCTGGTAAAACCAGGCACCCCTCTGCAGCTGTGTGTTAAACCAAGCATTCTCTGCATGGTGTATTCTGTGTTTCTGGATTTCTAATGAAAGTCCTTCTGGCTGCTTGCAACACCAGTGACAGTCCTTTCCCTTGCTCTGAAGGAAGGTGGCACAGTGCTGAATGCTTGTTTTTTGTCCCTGGGAAGCAGGGGTGTGTATGGACCCTTAAACGGGGATTCCTTAGCTGCACAAAAGTAGGAAAAAGGACAATTTCCTTTTGGTATGAGACTTTGTTTCCTGAAAGCATTCCTGCCTTAAGTCATGCCACAGCATCCAGCAGAATGGGGAGCTGCTGGCTCATACAGTGTTGGTTGCACTGATGCCAAATGTGCCTTGTATCCAACAGTCAGGACCTGCTGAATGTGGGGAGCATCCCTCCAGATGCCACCTGCTGTAAATCAGCTCACTGGGGTAAGCTCATGAGTGGATGAGCTTTTCAACTGGGAAGCTGCACTATGAATAATCATTCCAAAACAATGAATATGCATTTTTAGTCTTAGGAAAGGGAAAAATACAGTTCTCTCATTTTTAACCAAAGTTGGGGGGGAGGTTTAATCAGAGTTGTGTTGAAAATGAGCAACTCTCTTAGTGCTGTGGACTGCAAAAAGGGCAGATGAGAAACCTGGGAGGAGGAATCTGTCTCCTGTGCCCAGAGTGATGAAGAGGAATCCCTAAGTGCCACTTACAGTACCAGAGATGAAAATCTTCTGTCAAGAGAGCCAAGTCATGGAGATGAGTAAGCCATCAGAGGATAAAGACTATCCAACAAGCCTCATACTCAGAGTTTCTGTGTTTCAAGTGTATTTTATGTGCTTCCTGAAGACCCATTCTCCATTTGGCTGGCTGTATTTGAGAGAGGAGAGATTAAATGCATGTGTTACTCCCCACACAGCAAAGCTGCTTCTCCAACAAGAAAGCAGCGTTCTCATAACACTTGTCTCTTGGCAGCTGAGGAGGGGACTCCAGGGAGGGAGACAAGGACAGCAGGGTCTGCAGGAGCTCTAGCAGCACCCTCTGCCTGCTGTCTCTTTGGGGCTGGAATGCCTGAGGGGAGCAGACGAGGGTTGCTCTCACAAGCTGTGGCTTGGAGCCATGAGAAAGGTCTTCCACTGACCCCTATCCCCTCATGCCAGGCTGTTGTCCAAAAATCTGCCAAAGCAGATGCCATCTGGAGCGAGTATTAATTTGAAAAAGTAGATTAAACTGAAGTACATGAAACGACTGCCCAGAGAGGGACAATGGCCCATTAACCAGCATTTGTGATAAACAAGTCCGAGGGTAGGGAACAGCATTCCTGCCTCTCCCAGAGCTTGCTGCAGAGAGGGGGAAAGGAAACAGCCCACGCAGGAACCCGTGAGGATTTCACGGCTGGGCTCACAAATCAAGTGTTTACCATGAGACTGTCTGCTCACACAACTGAAATTTGGGTGTATTTGTCTGGCCATATTGCATCACAGTGACAGATTTGTGCTCTTCTGTTCAGATCAATTTTCTCTGATGATGCTTCTGCCAGAAACAAACGAATAGAATGTAGCACTACTTGAGATTTGCCAAGTACTTCCATGTCTATGCCCAATCCAAAAGTAATTTTTCCTGACAGCCCTGATCTCAGTCTAGACTCAGAGTTAATCTAGGTTAGTTACTTCTTGTGCTTCAGTGTGAGTGCTGCACGGAGCAAACTAATTGCTCAACAAGATCCTTTTGGTGGGGTCTGCAGTGAGTAAGATGCCAAGTGGAAAACAGTTCCAGAGATAAGAAAGTGAATGGGAGTAGGAAAGCAAGTTTCTGAATTATTTCATTAAAGCTTCCTGTTATTCCTTGCAGCTTCCAGAGTTAAACTGAACGGCTAAAGCTGAGTGTTATTACTGTTACTGGAACATTTTCCCCCCTCTTTTTGGAGAGGGACAGAATATGTAGGAGAAAAAGAAAAACCCAGGAGAGAATACCTGAGTTGAGAAGCCTTGAAGCAAACATCACCTGACACTTTACCTTCCCCTTTGTGAATAACCACCACTCCTTTCTTTCCAGGTGGAATCCTTGTTGTCTTTCTAATAGTTCTGAGAAGGAGGCAGGAGCATGGCAAGAACTCCCTGAAGTCGCTGTTACTGCCCCGGGGCTCGGGAGGCCACGCCACCTACGGGGCCACGGAGCACAGGGAGCCTGTCTATGCTGGCTGGTAGCACAGGCCAGCAGCAGCCACCTGCCTCTCTTTCCCCTGGGGCAACACAGATGTGGCTCTGGGCAAGATGTTTAACCACAGGAAACCTATTCCTGTATAGCTAAAATCAGTGCTGGGGAATAAACTCAGTGTTTTGAGTTGTGGCTACTTGTGCAAAGCAACCCAGCTCCCTGCTGTGCTGCACTGGGCTGATGGGAAAAGGCTTCCCCTTCAAATTACTGGCTTCCTTCACAAGTAAATACTTTTCTCCTTTCTTCAGGGGGAAAAAAAACCCCAACAGCAATCAATCCTATCTGTTTTTCCATTTTAGTAGTCAGCTCAACAGAGTAAAGACTGACTGCTCCAGTTATTGAGGTCCCTTTGATACAACACTCACTTCCACCCAAGCACAAACTAACATGAGTATGCCTCCTTTTAATAATATGCAACTTTTTATTTTGTTCCCCATTCTCAAAATTTTAGCGTAAGCTCAAGTCAAGGGAAGGGATCCTAAAGCTCTCCCCTTCCTTTCAGCTGTGGGCAAACGTGCAAATAAAGTAATGGTTGATTCTTGGATAAATGTCCCTTTTGTTTGCTGTCAGGTGGTGCTTCAGAGCAGAGCTACAAAGGAGCAGCATGGTGCAGGCACAGAAGATGCCCTGCACCTTTCTGCAAGCTGAGGAGAGGGGCTGTAGGAGACCCACTGCCTAAATGCCTGGGCAAAGTTCTGTAGTTCTGTCCCTGATCCTGGACACTCCATTCACCCCCATCCAGGAGAGCAGCACAAGTGTTTTGTACCTGTTTGTTGTGACACTCCAAGTCCTTTTCTGTGCACCCAGCCCAGTTTAACCACCTGGTTAAACTAATGTGATTTTTATTTCCCAGAGATGATTCCTGTGTTTGGCTGGTTGACTTTAACGTGTTGTTTACTCTATGTCCCCCATTATGTTTTTCTCTGGGCAATGCTTAGCCAGCATCCCAGGCAGTCAGAAATGCCCATCACCTGTACTGGAGCCAGTGTCAACTGCTCCATGACCCCAGCACCTGTGGCCTCTTAACCTTCCCACCTTGTTTTCCTTTTCCTCCTACAGTGACATCCCCACACAGGTGCTGTGTAAACCCAGCCCAGCCAGCTGTGACCCTCTGTGTCAGTGCTGTGCTCCGCCAGCTCTCAGTGGCCAGTAAAAACAGTATCTCTAGCAAAAGAGCCACGGTTTTAAATGACTCTGTGCAAAGGTGGTAGCAGGTGTTACTTCTCATTTTATCTTGCAGCAGCAGAGATGGCTGAAGGAACCCAGCTGTGGGGGGTTAAGTGGCTCCTGCCCTCAGCTGCTCATTCTCCTCTCCCCAGGGATGGTGTTAAAAGAATTTATAAAATGTATCAGTTCTCTGATCTCGCTCAACTGTATCAGATGAGTAACTGGGTGGAAGAGTGGTCCATCAGCCATTGTGGGCAGACAGGTTGCCCACAGAAGCTGTGGCTGTCTCATCCCTGGAAGTGTTCAAGGCCAGGTTGGATAGGGCTTGGAGCAGCCTGGTCTAGGGGAAGGTGTCCCTGGCCATGGCAGGGGGTTGGAAGTGGATGGTCTTTAAGGTCCCTTCCACCCCAAACCATTCTGTGATTCTAATCTGGATCAGCAGCAACAGGGCTGGTACCTACAACTCCCCACTGCCAGCACGGGCAGAGCTCCAAGCAGTCTCTCCCACTGCTGATTTAGGAGACATGAAGCTTCTCTCTGGGCCAAGGCTGTGGTCTTCTTCAGAGCAGCAGAGGGACACAATCCTGATGCACAGCACCAGGTGACCTCAGCACAACTATCAGCCACCAGTATCAAAGCAGATCTCTGAAATGCTTTTTTAAAAAATGTAGCTGCTGTCACATGAGGGAGACTCCACATGTGAAGCCAAACCAGACCCAAAAAAACCTGTCTGAAAGAGCCAAGCAGTCCAATTCAGACCTGACCAAGCAGGAGCAGCATTTGTGAAGAGCAAAAGGACCCTGAGGGAGCAGTGCTGGCTGGGCTGGGTACCCCAGCTCAGTGTCACAAAAGCCTGTGAAATTATGAGCAACAGAGAGCAGCACTGGAAAAACTGGACTGCAAGAAATGTCAGCAATTCTGTGATAAGCAACAGTGTGAAAACAAGCCACAGCATGATCATTATCACCTCTGTGGAAGCACAAAACAGTATTTGCAGAGCATCTCTTAGGAAGGCCTGGAGTGTAAATTTTCCCTATGAGAGAACAAAGCCCTGTTCCCTCACTGCCAAACCATGCTTGCTTAGTATGTATCAATTCCACTTTTTTCTTTAAAGAAAAAAAAAGGTGCCAAAGTATATAGAGCTGTTTCACAAAAGAGACTTAGCAACTTCTTAAATAACTAGGAATAAAATTCAACATTTAATAAGACATTAAAGTTTCTCAAGCAGTCAGACATGGAATAATGAGACTCAACAATGTGGAAAAATCCCATTAATACGTCTTTCAAGATATTTTGCTTTTCCAAGTAATTCAAATAAAAAAACCTCCTAAAACCTGACCATGAACACAAAGCTATTGAACAAAACAGACATTTACTCTGATTATTCTTCCTAGGTTGTATGAAAATACATCTAACATACTCAACTGAAAATTGTTTCCATGCTTGCTCATGTGATAAAAGAACAACAGATTCTGAAATTGGCTGTCATGTATCAGCTTTTTGCTAGGAAAGGAAAGACATTTTGCTACTTTGATGGGAAAGACACAAAGAACATAATTTAAGGCCACATAATATGCCACAGTTAATGTTGTTTAGATTAATTTATAACAGAAAATCCTTCAAGTTGCTGAATGCTAAAAAGTATTGAGTTGCATCATGAGAAAGCTCAAGTCTTAAGGATTGTTTTACCTTGTATTTGAACACTGGGAGAAGGAAAACAATGTCACAACTTTTCTTTCGTCTTCTTTTTTAAACAAAACCTTAGCCTGTTTTCCAGGCTGCAGAGCAAGATACAGAAGCCTTCATTACAATGCACCTAAACCCCACCTGTCCTGGTACAGAAACCACAATTGTCCCAGATCAGCACCTGAGTGCCTGAGCTGAGCTCACAGGGTCACAGGGCCAGGACGTGCCAAGGGAGGATATGATCCACACTCCCCCTCAGATCAGTCCCCAGGGCCCAGCAGCAGGAATGGATTCCCAGGAACTCACACAGGAACTCTTGGTCTGCAGCCAGGGAGGCAGAACTCTGTGGGCCCAGAGGGTGGAGCAGTAAAGAGCAGGGAGAGGTAGAAGGAAGCAGAAGGTCCAACAGCCCCTGGCTCAGGTGTGTTTGTGTGAACAGAGTCCCTCTGTCCCCACAGCCAGACACAAGGGGTGGCTGTCCTGCATCCTGCTGTGCTGAGTGTGCTTTGAGCCCCCCAGGGGCCGTGGGCTCCCAAGCCCAGGGGTGCTGAGACTGCAGCAGGGCCTGGCACTAACACACAGTGCCTGCTGCAAGTGGGGATCTGCCTCTCAGGACCTGGGGCATCACTGTTCCAGAGGGACAGAGCTGGTACACCTACACATGAAGAGGAAAAAGCAACAAAACAACTAAAAAAAACTAACAAATTATGAAAGCAATGGAATGTAAAGGAAAAATTTTATAATAACTTATTTAAAGGTATTCTTACAAACCCTTCCTTACATGGTATAGTATTTAAAGAATGGTCCCAATGACATCAAATTCCTTCATTTTGTTTTAAAGCAATGAGGAAAATATTTCTGCTTTACTACCTGACCTCATTTTCCTTCCCTTAAAACCCAATATTAAAGAAACATCCATAATATCATTTTTTGGTTTTGATTTTATGCACAGGACTGTTCTTCAGCCCCATGACAAAGAACAAATTTCCCTCAAAATCAATTAAAGGATCTTGAATTTTAACTTGAGTGCAAGGCTTGGCATACCATTTTAAAAAATGCAAACATGTAATACTTCCCCTGATTTTGAACTTTGCTATTTCTTCAAAATTATTTAAAAAAAAAGTTAACCTTCCAACAGTGTTTATAAAAACTGATTCAAAAAACAAAGCATTTTGGTCACGAAAACCAAAGTGTTCAGCATAGGGCAATGCAAAATTTACAACCTCTTTCAATTAATACCTTCTAATAAAACCAAAGTTTTTACACGTTGGGAATAAGTGGGGGTTTTGGCAATTCCAAGAACTAAATCAAATCCTGAAGAAATACCTTGGGAAAAAAAACATATACTTCCATGATGTAGCAAGGCTTCATTTTCAAAAGGGCTACACAGAGTTCCTGCACTATTAAGGGCAAACTAAGCTAGAACATACACAAATGGCTCAGTGGACATGGAGGTGCACGTGGTGCTTACGGAGGGTGGGTCACAATGGCAAAAATCCAAACGTGCTTGGAACGCTGCCTGGTCACACACCAAGGATGTGCACTGGGATGAGAACTGGCAAAGATGTTTTTCTTTACTGTTTTTTCCTAGTTCTGGTATTACTTCCATCAATACCAAGTCCTGTATATTCATCTCACTGTGAGCTAGTGAGGACCTAGTGCTAATGGGAGTGAGGAATTTCAAACAGCTTTGCTGACACAACACAGTGGTGACAGGATAGTCAAGAGCAGAGCTCCTAAAAATGTAACAAAAAATTTCAGCCTGTCAAATAGCCAGTTTTATACAAACTTTATGCAAAGGAACAAGTAAGGCTAAATTTCACATCAAAATTCTTGCATGCTTCTTCAAAAATCCATTTCACTTTTACTTAATTGTTTTGAATTTAGTTTTTGCACTTCAGTCAAGTTTCACTTTCTGCTTCATTCATGGGGGTGGTTTTGGTCCTTGTTGGGCATTTCTTGCACTATCACAAAGTTGAAATGCTTGGACTCCAAGCATTCCAAAGAAAAGTTTGCCTCTGCATTTCACCTGCCACTGAGAAAAAAAACTCAAGTAATTTTTTCCAAGTAATAGCTTTTGAAAGATTTCTTTTTATTAAGACACAAAAATCCTAAAGTATTGGGCCTAGATTTCAAGACAATATCCCTTTAAGTCCAGACCTGTACAGCTCTGCAAGATCAAGTAACTTTGTATTTTGCTGGGATGAAATACAGGAAAAAACAGTATAGAAAAAAATCTCTTACAAAGTAAGACTCCTCTCTGGTACAGGGCGTGCCTTTCCCACCACACACCACATTTCTTGGTGGAAGGTTATTTATGATCATGATTGCTTAAGAATAATTTTTGAAGAGCACAAACCAATTGCTGTGTGTGTGGCTGTAGTGAGAGACACACCTGGGTCATGAGAGGCATTCAAGCACTTGCTCAAAAACACACAAGGCAAGCAAATCTCATTGGGACCACAGACCAAGCCATTTCTTATTTAAAAGGACTTGAGAACTAACAACTTCTTTCAAGGATATACTATCTTAAACATCTGTTGGTTGACAAATACTATCTCAAAAACCTATGTTTACGCCTACCCGGTTTGATTTTAACCTACCTCCAACCTGCAAGTATTTTGGAGGGAACATTTTACATTCGTAACAATTCAAGTGTAACTGTAATGCTGAGTAATAAGTTTGGTTTGTCCTGAAGTTTGCTGAACTATGCAGTTCGTTATCAGTGCAGAAGCAGCAGAAGACTGCTGTGGTTGGCTCAGTGGATTTATAAAAACAAAACAAAAAAATCCCCCCCATTGTAACCTTTACAGAATATACGTAAAATTGTGTCCTTCCCTGGTCATATTCACAACTTATCTACAAGATAGTGTTAGCAGTAGAAACTGCAGTCCATGACTATTTGCATTCAGCTCTCATCCATCTGTTCCTCTTTCTCCTGGGCTTGTACTTGTTCAGTTTTTTGCGGGGTTTCTCAGTCTTCTGAGTTTCAACAGAATCCACCCCGAGAACGTGTTCAGAGCAGCATAACTGTCCATTCAACATGGAATTTAGTACTGTCCTGTCTTGGTGCTCCTTGCAGAAAGAGTTTGGGCAGAAGTGGCAGAAAGAAACAGAAGGTTTGCCACAAACATCACAGTGGTGCCAAGGACACTCCCACTTCCCTGCAATCAAAGCCAAAGAGCCCATTAGTGGGGAGTAAAACACAGCATCATCTCCTAAAGAAGTTTTGTGTTGTAGCAGCTGAACAAGGCACAACTTTCCTGACAAAGCAAAGGACAGCAACTATCGAGGCTGATCTCAACACTCAGAATGCTACATCATACTTCTAGAGCTCAGCTGGCAGCTGCAAGGAGCAGACTTGACACACTCTCATTCAAATACAGCAGCCAGCTCCAGCTAGAAGAAATGACTCAGGCTCCACTCTAGCATTTTATAGAACTCGCAGGCTGGCAGAGCATCCAAACACCCGGTCAGCTGCTGCCTACTCTTGCAGCAGCCCCCTGTCTGTTGCCAGCCTTGCCCAGGAATGACTTGTGTGCTTCACTTACAGCTGCTTTTTCAGCCCAGCATACTTTACCAGTCCTTGTTTTACTTGTTTCTGGGATAACAGGCTTTGCCTGCTTCCCTTCTTCATATCCCACCCAACATGGCTGACTGGAATTAGGTAGCTCCTGTGGTATCTGGAACTGCAACTTGATGTCTGCTGCTCTTAATTTCCCTACTTGCCTTTTTTCAGAAGCTGCTTCTGTTTTTCTGGCTTGAACTCAAAGGGCTTAATGCATTTCTTAGATATAATCAGCTTTCCTGTGGCAGGGCCATGGTGCTCCTACTAGGTGATGTGCTCAATTACCAACACTTGTAAAACAAATGCCTCATTTTGCCAGAGAGGCAGGAGGAGGCCACCACTTTGTCTTCAAATCCAAGAGGAGCTGCTCCCACACGATGCACAAATGAAATTCCTGCCATCCAAACCCAATGTTTTCAGGATGACACCTCTGACAAGTGCAATAACTGAGATACCTGCACAAGTTATTTATACAAGTGTAAGACATGGGCTGACTCACCAAAAGGACGTTTCACCAAACCAAGGCAGGAGAGATGATAAGCTTTAGTACAAGATTTCCTGTCACACAATACCAGCTGGCCTCCATCACCACAACGGAAACAATCATCTTCAGATTCTTTCTTCCCTTCATTTTTCGTTCTGCGTCTCCGTGTTCTCTTTTTGGTCTTTTTGCCTTTTTCTTCTGAGGCATTAGTGGAAGAATTCTAAAAGAGTAAGATATAAATCTGTAAATGCCAGTTTTGCAAAGGAAAAACATTACAAAACCTGGTCAAGCTGTTGGCACTCCGGGCAGACCGTGCACACAGCCAAAAACTTGACTTGGGGCAGACCTGCCCAGTGCTTCACTGTACTGATCTGTGTTGACAAAAAACCTAAACTGACCCTTTAGACAAATCATCCTGAAACCAGATCTCCCTACAGGATCTTCCTACTGAAAACATCCCTTCATTTTCTTGTCACTGACAAAAGATCTTCCCATTTCCAGTCTAATCTACTTGTGGCTAACTTACCCTCATTATGTACTTGCACCACCAATCACTTCAATATCCATTTTTCTTTTCCAGTTGTGAATACTCATGCTGGAATTACTAAAACCTGCCCCCAGTTTCCTTTGAGGAGCAGGCAGCAGAACTTCAGGAAGTGTAGTTAATGACAGAAAGAATATACCAAACCTTATCTCTATTTCAATCTGACTTCAATTCTGTGCTGCATGCACAGAAGCAGCTTTCAAGTGCTGCTTGCACTTTAACTCTCTTTCACCAAATCATATAAAATTTTGGATGATTTTTCAACATCTCTACCATCATTCCCTCCCTCTCACTCCAGTAATCACTATCTACCCATTCTATCTACAAATGCAGACGGCTCCATAAAACTAAACTGTAACATTTACTTTCTTCATGGTTGTCTGTGCAGATGTTCACAGGCTTATATGAAACCTCATTTAAGTCCATCTCTTAACAAAAACCAGCTGTGTGGGTTCTGAATATCCCAATCCACCCTCTGAAGTGGCTGGTACTGAGCAGTGTGAAGGACCACGGGAAAGTGCAGCTTTTCAACATCCACAGGTGGTACCTGTGGCTTTCCTCACACTCCTCTGCCAGCCCTTCAGGAATCTACATCAACTTCTGCTTGGTTACAGGTTTCAAACTAATCTGGACAGGAATCATACAGATAATTTCTTGATATACTTTGGTAACTTTTTTCCACATTCAAAACTCATATTTTTTTCTTCCGTTCAACTCAATTTTTTTTAACGAATCTTAGCAAAATATTCATACTGTAAGGTTTAAATGGGGAAATATAAACTAGAACATCAGAATAATCTCACTGGTCACAGTTAGGCACAATCTTAGTCAGTTTGAAGCTTCTACAACCCTTCCTCTGACAAGACTGTCAAAATCTCTTGATGTATTACTTGATATATTACTTGCCTTTGGTCTGTCCCCAAGAAATCCACTGCAGTTTGGGGCACCACATTTGCAGACTGTTTTTTCATTGCCCAGACAGTCAAGGTTGTAATTAAAAGTCAGCTCCGTCCCTGAGTGTAAAAAGGACAAGGCAACAAATTCTATCAAAATTATTGCAAACAAATACAGCTGTTGCTATCTGTCTGCTGGTTTGGGACTTGCTTGCTGATGTATTGTCACAGGATTTTACCTCTCTTTACTGCTTATAAGCAGTGACAGTGATTAACCAGATGCCCATGTATCATGATGTCTTATGCAATTGCATTTTAAAATAAATTCACTTGACTTCACAAAACTGTGCTTGTGTCTGGCCTTCACAGATATTATATCCATCCATCTATCCAGCAAGATATAGCTATAGATAGATAGGTATGTGTGTGAGCATGTGTATACACCAGCCAGAAAACAGACACTTTTAAACAGCCTCCCATATCCATTCCTTAAGCTTATTATGTTCTTGGAAAAGATGCATTTGAGAGCTCCAAAATAAAAACTTACTAAGGATACTTGCCCTAGAAGCAAGCAACAAAAAGCAGCCATGGGATTCACAATTAAGAACACTAAAGTAAAAGACAGATCACAAAGCATCTCCTCTGTGTGCTGAGTTCTCCACAAAAATATTTGCACTGAATCAATTAAACTGTGACTGTCCCACCAATAAATGCACAAAAGGTTTAACTTAGATAATGGAACCGAAGCCAACCCAAGCTGATGTACCTGCAGGAATATCACACACAGCAAAGAGCCCCACACGAGTGTCTCCATTTACTGTCCACTTCAGAGTTTCACAATTTGGTTGGCAGCTGTGATTCATAAACCGGGAATAGTTTCCTTTGGGGCCAGCATCAATAATACGGTCCTGGAGAACAAACCCGCAACAGGATGAAGGCTTTTTCTCTCCCCCATCACAAAGAAATATAAAAATCATCCATAACTGACTTCAATAGTTGCATTCAGAACTCACATGGTGTTGCTATCCAGAGCACACTAGCCAACTGCTGGTACGTGTTGTATTGGAAACTGTAGTGTCCCACAGGGCCTGGAATGGGACACTCCCAAAGCAATACTCGTGCTCTAGCTCATGTTTTCCAGCACCCATCACAGCCACATGGCAGGATAAGTGTTCTTGTGAGCATTATGGTGGGCATGTTAAGGAACCCCCTTCCCCAGGAAGCTTCAAAACTTAGACTCAGTCCTTTACCATTCACTTTGCATTCATGAAGCTGTGAGGCATTTGCAAGTACTGTGCTTTAAGGCATTTACCAAATCAC
Source organism: Irena cyanogastra (assembly GCA_013397155.1). Lineage (NCBI taxonomy): Eukaryota > Metazoa > Chordata > Aves > Passeriformes > Irenidae > Irena > Irena cyanogastra. The sequence goes on from VWZV01002532.1 coordinate 633,513, forward strand.
TGCATGATTACTTCCAGAGATTACCAGTTTCTCACCAGATTTCTTTCCCCATATCAGCCTAGTTTAAACAAAAACAAGCTCTTGGTAAGCTAAAAACATCCCATTCTTACAAACAATTGCTCTTAATTTTCTATCTCCATGAAGTACACCAGACATTAACAAAATAAAATAAAGCTTGAAATTACTAGAACTGTTTCTTTGCAGAGCTGCTTGAGATGGCTTTGCTTATTTATGAAGTATTATTATAGTTTCCTTCTAGCTCATTTTTATAATGCACATGTGTGACTGTCATGCCTATGTGCACACACTTCACTGCATGGGCAGCTCAGCCTCAAAATGGCACTGGCAGTTTTGGCAAGATAGACCCATGATGAACATTTATTAATTACAGTAAGAGACAAATACATGTTCAGTTCAGATATTTAACACACTGATGTTGTATGTCAATCTAGCAGAGGAATGAGAAACTTCAAGTGTTCAGAGAAATGTGGTTTCACCATTCTGTGGTGGTAACTGCTGTGCAGGAACTCCTCGGTTACAGGACTAATGGAAACAGCAGCTGTGGAAATGCAGAGCAAGAGCCTTGGGAAAAAGAATGGTGGTTGGGACTGAAAAAATTGCAGGACGGGCAGCCAGCTCTTGTTTTTCTCCTAACTAGCTGTCTGGGGACTGAAGCAATATAACATAGATAATATTCTATAACTCCTGCTGTCCAGGTTCTTCACTTTCTCCTTCTCCTGAGGAAGAAAATACTCAAGAGTGTGCACAGAGGCACAGGTGCTGAATTATTTTGGTGTGTTAATTAATCTGCTGCAATAATTTGCTGTGAATCAATCTGTGGAGTGTTGGCTGGCTACTTTCTGAAAGCACTGTTAGAAAAGAGTTTCTACAAAAGCACAAGCCTAGTTTTGCCATGAACAATGCAAGGGACAGATGGCTGCAAAAAAGATTAAATGCCCTATATAGGACACAGTCTCACAATTCTATTCCACATTCTTTCAAGTGAGAATTTTATTTTCTGTTGTTGAAATTTCAGTAAAAGGACTGCTAACAGCAATTCCTTCCACTGTATCACTACTATTTCCCCAAACTTCGTATTTCATTTTAAGACTAGGCAGGTAAGTACTTTATACTTACAGGTACAGGTAAGTACTGTACTTCATTTCAAGCTATAAAGCACAACCTATAGACCTTATATATGTAATTTATCATATAACACAGAACTAATGAGATTCATTATGTACATACAGAATAGAGAGAGCAGGCAGAGAAGATGCAGTGCTGTGAATATGTGAAACTGTAGAATGTCAAAGGTAGCAGAGTACCCTGCCAAGGTGATCAACAGAAGAAGAGATCAAAATAAGGTTGTAAGTAAATAAAGCAAAAGCCATCAAATACCCTACCTTATCAATAGTAAGCATATAGAAGTGGGTGATGTCATTTTCATGTGCATATTTGATTCTTGCCATACACTCCTCTTCATCAATCAGCTCTCCCACATACTCATTCACAAACTCCCCCTGAAAGACACCAAGTATCACTAGTGAAGTATATCCCAAACCCACAAACAGCATTGCAGGTCACCGACTCCCTGCTGGGTAAGAACAATTCCTACCTTTTTAATGTCTCTCTTGGCCACCAGACCCCAGCCTTTGCCATCAGTTTTGATGATCTTTGTCTCGGGGTACTGGCGCTTGGTAAAGCACTGGTTCTGGCAGCGCTCCCCCGCCGGACACACCTGGGGGTGGCACTCGTACATCAGCATCCGATTGAGGCACTCGGAATCAAAGCCACAGGGGTTTTCATCTGTGGGTTTGCAGTTGCACTTGGGAATCTCAGATATGTCAGCAGTGTGTATCTGCACTTTGCCACAAGGTTTATTCACCTGAAAAATACATTAAAATAGAGCAAATACAACTTTAGAACAGTTAATTTTATTGCAAGAGTTACGCAGTGGTTGCTAATTTGGTTCTGCACCACTAGATGCTCCAATGAAAGCAAAATTTTACCATCTCAAGACTGTAAAAGCACAGTTAACCACCATTACAACCTGACCCTGTCTCACTGCTCAGCTCAAACCTTTGAGTACCCATTTCCTCAAACTTTACCTTAATATGTTTGTATGGTGGAGGTTTACGTTCACTCTCCTGGGTTTCTTTGGCTTCTCGCTGTAGTTTTATTTCTCGAAATCGAGTTTCAGCTTCTTGCAAAGCTGAAAAAGATTGCAGCATCAACAGGAATGCCAGAAAGAGGATTACACCCCACCAAACTCACTTGTTTATTCCCATGTGTGTTAAAACAAAGCATTGTCTACTTCCTAGTCCCATCATTCAATTTTCTTACAAACAATGCTTCTGCAGTGCTAATGTTCTTCACAGATGTATTAATTCTACTCTTTCAGTCTCTCAGTCTGAGAGTCTGAAAGAGTCTACTCTCTTACTCCTTTTTTTTTCTAGCTTTCCAGAAAGTAAAAATCATCAGATATGATTTCAGTTAGGTACCAGTCTTTTACAAAACATTAAAATAATGTTTTCATGCAAAGACAGTAATAGTGACTGCTGCCCAGGACACCACAGATTTCTTTAATTCAATACTGTAAAACAAATTTCCAAAACCATGGATATGTGTGAAGAAATCAAAGCATGCATATCTCAGGATTATTTTTGTTTACTTTTAGCTGTGTACCATTTTTGAAGACTTTTCCAATTCCTTTGATCCCTTGGTATCTACTCCCTCTGTCTCCCTCCATGTAAGGGAACACCCGTGCTTGGTGCGTCCAATAGTAATCCTTAGAACCAAAGAAAAACACAGGAAATTCTCCGATTTCATGCTTCATTTTCTGGATATTTGGGGGAACGTTTTTCGGATGGCAAACTTCTGCAGGCCACCATCTAGCACAGAAGTACAAATAAAAAAATACAGCATTTTAGTCAAGCTCTTTCTGCAAGACATAGTTTAACAAAATCACTCGAAACAGCAGTAACTGATTATTATTTTCAAGATCCAAGAGGATTTAAAATCCTTTTGTCGCCTCTCTTAGTAGAGGGTGAGAGAAGACTAGAAAAGGCAAGCCTGACACTTAGATCTGTGGGACTTCACCTGCCTGCAAGGTAAGCACACACAGAGGACTCCTGGTGTCTGGGTAGCAAAGCCATCATCTTTACAAGACCTGCAAATATTGTAATTGTCAAAGATCAAGAGAAGGTTGATAACACCTATTAATGTTTCAAGTATAAGCCCCAGCTACCTCTATCTCACTCAAATCTCATCCAAGTGACAACACCAACAACCTGAGTTGACTGATGCCCCAGCCTGTGAGGGAGTAATTGAGCCAATCACCAGTTATACCAATTTATTGGCAGAGATCTCTGACAGGGCTGAAGGCTCAATACACTGGAGGCAGAAGTCAGAAGACTTGAGGAGTCCTGTATGGGTAATGCCTTGGCCAGCAAGGCCAAGCTGCAAGTCTTTGAACCTGAAGCTTGCAAGGAGGTGAGGTCCCTAGTTCAGAGAGGAGTCAGAAATTAGCGTGCAGCAAGGCTGGCCTAGAGGAGCAACCAGCTGTACGACTCTTAGTTAAACATGCCAGTACTGTAAAACAACACAAATTCCTTCATCAGACCTGTAATTTCCCAGTTTAACCCAAATAATATCCTGGAAATGGAGCTTCTTGCCCGCCCTGCAGTCATTGCAGTACCAGCTCCCATCTGGCATTTCGATGTTTAAGCAGTCAGGGTGAAAGGCTGCTGGGCAGGACTCACAGCACAGCAAACTTCCACCTGCACAGACACAGAAAAAGGAAAAAAGGTTGGAAAACATCAAGATCAAAGTATAAGTTTTGCATTCCAGACAGCTTAGAAAGGATACACATGTGGTAGGTTCAATTAGAAAATAAATGGTTAAAACATGCTGACCCTCAGCAACAAATACACACATCACTTAGCTGGGTACAGCAGCCAAAAGGTCCTGACTAATCTGAATGGCTGGCAGACTCAGGTTAGTAACTCATGCAAAATAGCAAGCAAGCTGGTGATAAAAATGCCAGAATAATGCACAAATTATAATTACTTTGCTGTACTTTAATGACTACAATATGTTTAACATAGTTTTAATATATATTAACATTTCTATGTAAGAAAAATTGTAACCACAACAGATTTCTCTTACGATTTTGGGGTTTTTTTTCCCTCCACAGGGGGCAGAAGGAACAAGGTTGTTAGTTTGTTCCACAAATTATCAAATGGAAACTTGGCTGCAGCTTAAAAGTTGCGATGCTGCATGTTAATTTGTTAACAAATCAGGTAAAGTTTCACTACTACAAGTTTAATCAGCACTATGCATTTTGTGGTTCTCAATAAGGAACAGATTTATTGTAGAAGATAAAACAAAACACCCTTAATTAGTGGCAAACCCAGCAACAACTAATACTGATTCAATGTGCAGTCTGCTGCTAAACTAAAAGCAACTCTTAAAATATTTATGGTGTAATATTACATATTAGCAATAAAGAAACACAAAAAGCTTTAGTACATTGAACACAGAGGAAAGAACAGAAAAATACTCATTAGGTGTCTCTTGTAAAGAATTAATTGGGCTTCTGGTTGTTGGATAAAGCCCAAATAAAAACATTCTTTAATGATTTATTTCTGGAAAAAAAAGAATATTTAGAACCCTGAAGCAGCATAAGCCAACTTCACATTATAGCACAACCTAACAAAGCCTAACTTAATATGCCACATTGCTAACGATTTGCTATGAACAGATTAGAAAAACAACGCTTAAGCTGAAGAATAAAACGTTTTGACGGCACATTTCTGGAGGAGCTCCCTCCGCAGCCGTTTACCTTTGGAGCACACAAAGCACCAGCTGACATTGACGTGGGCGTGGTGGCTCTTGCCCTTGGTGGCAGTGAAGTGGTTGGTGCACACGATGCTGTTGGAGGCGATGACGGCGCATCCCGCGGCAATGCAAACGTCCCCGGCGTGGTACGCGACGGGGCAGCGCACGCAGCGCATCATCTTCCCTGCAAAGCACCACACTCACAGGTCACCCCGGGCCACAGCACACTGACATGTGCCAAAGCACAGCACTGCTGGGGCTCTCTGGGACAAAACTGACTCGTTATTTTGGCAAAAAAGTGCTAGTGCTGAGACACCCTATATACACACACGCAAAGCCCCAGCCACTGTGTTTTCAACGCTAGCATGTTTGCAACAGTACTGAATTAATAATGGTTTTTAGAGAACTTACACCTAATTTAAAGCTTTAATTATGGGTAGACCAGCTCTTCCTGAGTCATGTAATTTTGTCTGCAAATGTTGCCTAAAGCTAAAAACCTGCACAGAATCAAAATGTCTCCATGTTCATCAAGCCTTGCTGCAGTGTTTGTACATTCTCAGGTCCTGCCCTCACTGCTTTGCCTCTCTCCTTATCATCTATACATTCTAGACTTCATTCTCTTTTGAGAAGAAAACATGGTTAACTATGGTTAACTGAAACCTAGTTAAAAAAAGAGCACAAACAGGGTAAATACTAAAGCTGACTAAAACTTACTCTATTACTACTTTTTAAAAAATTCTGAATCAACTGATAGTCCATTTATGCCCAACAAAACTAGCAGCTCTCAAATGGACACATTCCTTACCTTAACATACCATAAATAAAATGAATTCATCAGTCATAAAAACATAAAATGAAACTACCTTTTGAAATTCGTGGATGTGAGGGGTTACTAACATGACAACTGAGGCAGCTGTGGAGAGGACATCGAAACCCCCTGTTCTCGAACACAGTGAGATGAAATTTTTTCACACAAGCTTCGTGGTAGAATTTGCCACAGTGAGACACAACACAGCGTTTCACATCTGCCTTTCTCTCCTTACACACGAAACAGGTGTGCACACCTAGTGGCAAAATGGTAAACAGAATGTAATATCCAAACACATGAATTTAAAACACTTCTCTCGTGCCTTTATGTTATGCACGAGGGAATTGATTTTGTGGAGTAGAGGAGGCTTTTTTCAACAAATCAAATTGCATTACTTGATGCAGCAATCTATTTACTTCAGCTCTTTAGCATTAAATACTGATCTGCTCAGATACAAATAAAATAAAGCAAACCCATTTGCAGTTGAAGCGTACACAAAAACACCCAAAGCTTCACCAATCTGATTTTATGTTCTTATTTATAAGCCTCAGTACGCCAGGACAAGTGTGAAGTATTTTTAGTTTTAAAATTTTTTTAAACCAATGGAATAAGATGATGGCTTGTCTGTGGTTCTCTGAAATTTGAAGCAGGACCACAAACCAAAGACAACCATCATTTCATCTTTTTTCTGGACTAGTTGGAACAGCTTTGTTTTGAAGCAGCAGTTCCAACAAGGTTTACTGCATGTACTGAAATGAGCTTATGAACAAGAAAACAAATCTTATGTAAAGTTTTGAGATTAAGAACTTCCAAGCAGTTATTACAGGATTAAAAGCAAATGAAATTAATAGCAATAAGGTAGTCTTTTAACAGGAAAAGCAAAAGACTGATACAGACACACAAAGGACTGAAAAAGAACTTAAAATGTTTCACTCGCTGGTCTTTTTTCTACAATTTCTTAAGTCATTGTGACAGACTTTAAATTTCATCTGTAATTGTACTCAGAAAGCAAATAATCTGCAGTTATTAAGGCAATGGAATTCTGATTAAATTAGCCACATTGCAGGAGAGTTCTCACTGAAAACAGGGTGAACTTTGTAAAACATGGCACACTTAGTGGTGCTCTGTGAACTCCCACCCTGTCATGTCCTCAAGGATAAGTAAGGGTTCTCTGAGGATACATACTCTGTCCATGAGGATGTCCTAGAACAATATATGGGAAAACTATAACTTTTGTCTTTTAATTAATAGAAAGGGACAAACTTGCCTGATGTACATTCACTACAAATGAATTTTCCTGCTGGTCTTCCAGAGAGCCCAAGGCAGCTTACATGAAAAGCTCGATAGCAAAGTCCTTCACACAGCAGGAGATCACCTGTTTTTTCACACAGCTTTTACAACACAAAGGCATTGAATGTTAAAGAAAAGTTCATATGTGGAAAAAAACTGTTTTCTTTATTCCTTTTCATATAATGATCCTCAAAATATCTTTTCCCATTGTTGAAATCAAGTTTACCAAGTGAAAGATAATTTTACAAGCATCGTCATATGCCCTGGCTTCAAGCTGAAACAGGTAACAGAATCATTAAACCACTAGAAAATATCCCTCTCAGACCATGGTTCAGGAGTAAATACAATCTGACAGAAAAAAAAAGAATAGAAAAAAAAGCTGTAAGAAATATTCCCTGAGCACACTGATGCATCTGAGTAGGGTTAAAAAGCATCCTTCCTTTCCTTTTCCTTGGCAAAAAGGAGTCAGTCCAGTTGGCACACTGACACCTCTATGTCTGAGTGGTTAGCAGTGACACATGCATAACTAAAAATGAACTGAACAACAGTGCTGGCAGAATTTAAGAATTACCCAACATTTATAGACAGATACAACCTCATTCCCACAGCGTACAAAAAATGGAAATGTAACTGCTTGCCCAGCCTCACAGGAACGAATTTTATCTGGATTGTGTTATCATTTCATAGCCTAAGAGCTCTTCTAGAACAGTCTGAAGAAAGGCTTCTGCTTTCAGTGGCTTCCTGCCCGCACACCACAGCAGGGCAGTGCTGCCACTCCTGCCACACACAGAGCACAAACCCCACTGGGCTGGGCTTCCTCCTCTGTGCTAACAGAGAAACCAGCAGCTCTTCTGCATCATCTGACCAGTCACCTGGCAACACTCATGTGCTTCTTCTGAGCTACAAATTATGCTTATCTTACAGACCTGGAAACTCAAGCAGAAAGGCCAAGTAATTTACTGGAGGTCAAGAAAAAAATAATTGGGTATTAAGAATCCCATTTACTGCCATGGCAACCTCATCACTAACAGATATCTCAGACAAACATGATAAACCTGTTTCTGGCCTAATACTGTCATTTTCAAATTTAAAAAGACCTTTTCTAGGAAAGCTCGGGAAGCACAGCCCAGCTAACGTCTCTCACCTGACACACATATTCTTTTTTTGTTCCCGCTCCTCGCTCAGATTTTTTGGATGATATAGACACTTCAGTCTGAGTCTCATCAGCACTTTCATAGGGGGACTCTGAGCGCTCATCTCCTTGGCCATCAGAGATCTGAAGATTAAACACAGGTGTTAGAGACAGCAGGCACACACGGTCAGTTTTGCACAGCATCAGAACTGATGGAAGCAAACACACTGCAATTCAGACTAGCAGATTTAGGCACACTCTTCTGGTTTTGTTTCCCCCACCTTCAAAAAAACACCTTGATTAAAACCAGAATATGCATCTGTGGAAGTCTCATCAAAAGGATTATACAACAATCCCCCTCACCAGGAACTTAACAGCAGCCAAAACAGAACACCAAAGCTTTGCAATATGGCATTTTATTTATAGTCAGTTCTGTAATACAGTCAGCAAGAAGTGCCTAGCCATAACACAGGGATATCTTCAAATCCCTCGATTAAAGTCTGAGCATGTGATTTATGAGACAGCAACAGTCAATTTTTAAAAAGAAACTTGGTAAACTCCAAGCTGCATATAGAAGTCTCTGACCCAAATATTCTCCAAGGAAGTGTGAACAGCATATAGAAGAGAGGAAGAAAAGAACAAGCAGCTCTCAATATGTTTAAGAAACATTACAGTCAACAATAAACTCAAAATACTACAGAAGATAGCCTTGTTATGGATAAATCTCATATAACAGATCTAGATGTAATAAATATGAGGTGTTCTTAAAAATAGTTGCCATTTACTTAAAAAAAAACCCAGCCTAAGTAACATATTTTAAGAAAATACAGAGTAGTTTTCAGTTCAATAGAATCTAAGGAGATTAATGGACAACCAAGTCATTTGTCTCATCTCACATTACAGCAGAAGATGCAAAATTTCATGCTGTTGCCCCCAGATGATACTCAGTGAGTTGTGCCTCACTAACTACATTCTCCAGGAGAGGATCACAACTTGGAATTGCAAAAGGAAGCCTCCATTTCTCTTTGAGCTCGTTCTAATGGTTATTCACACATACCATCAAAAGTACTGCCTCCTGTCCCTTCTGGGCTGTCTAACTGCAACTCACAGCTGATGATGCCTTCTCCAGGCATTTCAGCTACATTAGAAGTCCCTTGGAAGCAGACATTTTCCTCCTGTGGAAGCATGCTGCAATTAAGCCTGTTTCAATCCTTTTTGTTCCGCCCTCTAATTTTCTCCCTAGGGGACTTTTTCCAGCATCTAGAGCATTTTAGTGGGGTTTCTCTAAACCTTTTCTGTGCTTTAAAAGGATTGCTGAAAAATCAAGCATGAGAAATTGAGGCAATAACCCATTACAAGTCTTGTAAGTACTGTATCCAAAGCAAGCCAACATGATACCACTCTTCTCCACTTCTGTTCTGCTGTGCAAGAGTCTCTTCCATACATCACTGAAAATCACACTAAATTGCTGTGCTAGCTAAGAGATCATTTTTGCCAATAGCCATTAGTCAGGACACAGACACATCTCTTCATATGAAGAAGTTACTCTCTGTTTTCAGACATGGGATCTCATATTTATCTACAGTAAACCACTTTTTTCTAAAAATGGCCCAGCTACATGCTGGAGACAGCTACATGCAACCTCCTTATCAACCAATCCATGTAATCTGCAAATTTAGTAGAGATTATTATTTTGAAATCTGAAAGAAAAATGTAAGACCAAACCAGGCCTAGATTTAGTCTTTATAAAATCCCTTTAGAAACATTGGTTTTGAGTGATTAATTCTCACTGCTGCTGCCAGCTAACTTGCATTCCTCTATTTAACATTTGCTTTCCTTGATCATGTCTAAAAATATTTTATAAATTGGATCAGACTGACAGTTGTTGGTAGGTTTTTCCCCCCACATTACTTGCAAGGGTATAAATTAATTTCCTCTGTGCAAATTCATACCTTCATTTCACCCATGAAAATTTCTAAAACTGGAGTGATTTGGAGATTCTGCCCGACCATTTCATAAGTGGTTAAAAGAAACTGAAGGTAAAATCATTGCTTTGTTCAGGCACCAGGAAATCCCTGTCCCCTGGAAGGAGCTGTGAAATAGTAAACTGCAAAATTCTTGCTGGGAATGGGCAGATAAAGGAAGGCAGTGTGGGAGCATGGCAAAAACACAAACCCAATTTCCCTTATGGTTTAAGTAAACTTACACACATGCTCATTTCTGTTTAAACTATTCCCACAGAAACATTAATTAGTGTAAGCGGCGCACGGCTCTAACATTTTTAGTACCTCATTATGTTCTTGTTTGAACTAGCCAGAATTAGTCACGGTTAGAAAAGAAAAAAGGAAAAAGAAGCTGGAAAGTCTTAGATCCGCATTTCTTTTCCACTTAAAAACAGAACAGAAAAAAGCAAAGCAAAACAAGCAGTCTTGCTGTAACCTGACACCAGGCTTCTCACCTTTCCCCCACACCACAAAACACCTAAACCCAGAAAAAATCCATTTGTGTAGCACTCCTCGAGGTAACACAGCCTTCCTAGCAGCAAGAGCCATAGAGCCTCGCCCTTGAAGAAGGGCTCCTCTTTCCCCAGCTCACTGCTTTTGAAAACAGAGCAGAGAAACAGAATATATCCAGTGATACATATATTCAGTTAAGAGAATGAGACAAAGCAATGTTTCCCAAGATTTTCCTTGGTTTACACACCCTGTTCAACAGAAGGATGCAAACCTCTATATGGAAAGAGAACCCTACCAGCAGAAGGCAGTTTTTCAGAATCCCCCTAGATATGGGTGGCAAAATCCCAGCCATTTGTGAACCTCAGGCTGGCATCAATTTTCCTACAGAATGGAGATTTTACGGCCTCAGAATTAATGCATCAGCCCTTTATTTAAATTCAATGGTTACTGAGCCAAAAAAAGGAGCAGTGCTGGCAAGAATCAAACCCGACATCACAAATGCAACCATAAAAGCCAAATTCTATCAGCCCATTTCAAGAGAAAACTTGGCAATTTACATCCACCTACAGACCATTGCCAGGTTTCAAGCACAAATACCAACACATGGAGAATGAACAAAATACCCTCAGTTCATCAACTGAATGGCTACCAGGCTGAGAGTATCTTTCAAATTCTCTCCTTTACAGCTGTCAGGAGTCTCACACACTGTATAAATCAAATGCTCTATTAAGCACCAGTTTTGTATCACACAGACAAGAGTGGATACCTGCTCGTGGCTGTCTCAGCTCCTGCGAGTCACTACACTCACAAGCAGCTCAGTGATACGCTCCTGTGGCCTGGTGCAGGCTGCAGAACACAGCTCTTCATCCTTGCCACCATGACCAAAGGTTTAACCATCCTCTCCAACAGCCAAAATCCATGCACAGCTCACACACACTTCACTAGCAGATTTCACAATTTAGAGCCCTAATGAAGGGGAAGGGTAGCAGATTTCCTGCTGTAAGAAAGGGATGCATTTCTTTAGGATAATGTAATTGGTCCCTTATTCATATCTTGCAGAAGGTGACACACAGTCTACCAGACATCTTTGAGGAAAGCCCCCTCTATGAAGAGAACTGGAATTCAACACTTCAGCTCTTGAAGTTATCCCAGAATAGCCAAAGGAAATGTCAGGGAAGTAAAGGAGCATCTGTTCCTTGAGGCCTGCAGAGAAGAGGCTGAGACAACCCTTCAGCCAAAGTTCTCAGAGACAACTTAGAACCTTAGAGAGGTACAGCATGAGGTGGTTGGGAAAACTGTACTTGTACTCCCAGCAAGCTGTAGCAGCCCTAACAGGTTCTGATTCATCCGGGGGACACTGCGTTTTGCAATTAAAATACGCTTAGACTGAAACAGTCACCAAGTAAAATGATTTACCAGAAGATTGCTACAAATCAGTTCATGCTGACGTGACACAGCCACCTCTGCACTGACACATAACACTGTAACACTTCTGTGGAAGTTTTTAACAGTTCGCATACCAGAGCCCAAAACACAGCCTTACAGTACAAATCTGGACAGGTTTTGGGAGGCTTGTTACTTGTCAAGTTACAAATATACATCTTTCCCTTGTAACCATACCAGAGCTTCTATTGTCCTTATTTTTGTAATATAATCCTCCTAGCAAAGAAAATGGTATATAATTAACTCTTCTGAAATTCAGGCTGAGGTTCAAAGTAATCAACCTTTAGATTAGTGGCAAAACTTGTTAGGTGGCAATTTGTAGCTATTTTATTCTGCTTTACATGTGGAGTAATTTCTGATTTCTCATAAAGGCAAAGGACTGTTTTAAAGAGCATCAATCTAGGGGAAAAAAAGCCAAGGCTATTCACTTCAGACTTTTAGCAGGTGCCAAGTTTCTGCACTGAAATTGTACCTGAACTCTGTCATCATCTCCTCTTCAGCAATTACTGCTGGTGTGACACAGAAGACACCCTTCCTGTGCTGATGTAAGGGTCAGTGCAAGCACCATCAGCCTCCCCACACTGCACATCAGCCAGGCTCTCCTGCCCATTTCCCTCAGTCACTGAACAACAACATTATTTTGTGAGGACTCGCCTGTAGAGGCTTTCACACTTCACTGCCTGAACACTGAGCAAGAGTGGTATTTCAGAAATCAAATGCAGCTCTTTCTACTGGAAACTGCACCTGCACACACAAGCAAGAAAAACGGAGGAAAACAGCCTAAAAACCAATTCATGCTCTTCATGTAGGGCAGGCCAGAACTTACTTCAGGGGTTAGTGAGGTTCCAAATACCATGACCACTCACAGAAATGACCAATTTCCCATCAGGCTCCCAGGCAATCCTTCCTTCCCCATGTCTCAGCCATTATTCACTGCTTACACATGTAAGACTCAAAAGGGAACATGTAGGGACACATTACTGCATTTTTCCAAGTTCCACATAGCTTTATTATTGAAAAAATACTTAACTACTGAGTCAAACTGGGATAAAATTTTGGCATCTCTGTAAATTCTTTGTGTTTAGTATTGCATTTTTACCCCCGAAAAGACAGAAATTGTAGCAATGGGTCATTAAACAATTGGGTTTACTCATCTCAAGATATTTTGAGCACACATTTTATACTACTGCTGTATTTTTGGAAGTTACTCAGGCCCACAATGGTACAGGGATAAGCATATAAAGACATCAAATCCCCCAAAGTATTTTTAATTTTCTTTTGAACTATATGCTAAAATTCCCTGTTCACAATAACCAAAAGAAGTGCTTCAGGGATTCTTTCAGACAAACGTCAACCTATTTTTAGAAAGACTATGTAACAATGCTTGTAAAAGCCATCTTCAGCATTAATTCAAAACTGAATGAACGTGCCTTGCATACTGCAATATTTGATATACGAAGCCAGATTACATCAGCAAGCATTGCTGAACACTGAATAACTGTTTAATTGCTAAATATAAGGATGAGATTTACATTTTCTTCCTGCTTCCTGGACTACTTTTACCTGTTATGTGCAAAAGGGACCTCCTACATGTGCATAGGGATGCAAGCACTATTGGTGGAATAATGGAGTTTCCTTGGCATGATTATACTAAGTGTTTGGTTTTCACAGAGGGTGCCAAGCAGGCTTAGAGGAGGAAATGTGTGCAACTCTACACAATAGTTACAATAAGAAAACACACTAGAGCATTGAAAGGAATTAAAGTGAGTCAGCTATGTGCATTTTCTGAGTTTATATGTTTATATTCTTAATCTTGTCTTTTGTCTGAAGCACTCTAAAATGATTAAAGGGGGCAGGCAGGAAGTCAATTTGACAGAAGACTCTATACACAGATTTTGTGTACAAAATCACTTCTCAGTGTTTTCCTCCTGCAAGACTTCCTCCAGCTGCAACACGAGTCCTGCAGCTGCAACACTGAGCCTGACTTAACTGCACAGCTCATTGCACCACCAATTAAAGGTGAAAGGACAAGCACTAACACAGGGAAACATTTCTCACAGTACCTCTAAATACTGAATCCAGGTCTACTACAATTCTTAAAGCATTTTTTACAGCCAGGTACCTGATTCCAGTCTCGGCCATACACCTCAGCAGAAATGCAAGGCAATTGTTCATTCCTTCTGTCTTTTCACAAAAAAGAGTTAAATGCAAGCTGGTATGTACACTCAGCTTGCACATTTCTAGAACCACGTGGGTGAACTTTGCAAATGGTATTGTTCCTTCTGCATCAGGGTGGCTGAAATGTCACTTACTTAAAAAAAAAAAAAGGTAGTGACATATTCTCAGTCGGCATCCAATCATGATGATACATGATATAAGCTGTGAAAGGACAGACTGGAATTTAAAAATTCAAATCATGCTGTGGGTTCAAAGAAGCAGGTGAAGTCAAATACTGATGCAGACATTTGCTCCACCCACTTGAAGAAAAAATATTTTTTCTCCACTTAGAATTGTCTCCTTCCTTTCAGACAGCTCCAAAATCAGAGTAAATACCAGAGCCAGCAAAATCACTGCTCTCTAATTTCAAAGAAAAAAAAGGTTCAGAAATTCTAGGTCTGAAAATAAAGTGTCTGTACTCATGCAATCCAGAGCGTGGGAATTTAAGAAGTTACAACAGTAAGAACAAAAAAATCCAAACATTCTGCTTGATCAGCTGGTGACCTGGCTATTAAATGTGCCTTTTGTTTTAGATTTAGGATTAAGTCTTCATTTTTAACAGCTAATCTAAGAAAGCATCCTTGCTGGCTCAGTGTTCACCTAGGAGGTGGGGAGGGAGTCATGATGTCTTTTTTTCTTCCCTTGAAGTACTTCATGGCTAAAGGCTGTCCTAAAGCCCAGGATGAGTATTTGTTAAGGCAAAAACTTCCGCCTCATGGAGCAAAATCAAGTCCCAAATACTATTCACTGTGTGCTGGCAATTGCAGACTGAACATCAACACTTCTGTGCTCATCAGCTTCCCTGGGACCTCCCCTCTCCTAGATCCAATTCAGACAAGGTTTTCCTGCCATGCTTGAAGGCTGAAAACAAATTTGGAAATTTAGATTGAAGAAGCTGTTAACATCTGAGCATCTATGGTGCCTACACTGGAACAGGCTCCAACAGTTACTACCTCACCAGACACACACCTCTTTAGACTTTCCCAGCTACCAAAGTGCCATTTTTGTTCAAAAAATTTTCTTCTCAGAAAACTCACTTTATCAATAATTCATTCAGTCTAATAAAAGCTCTTCTCGTATTACTCACATATGCCTGTGTAACAGCCTTCTTAAGCCTTAAGAACACAAGCTTTGGTCTTAGTCATTCAAGCCAACGACGTTCTTCTGTCACATTCTGTTTAAGCAGTAACAAAAACAACTAAAGGGCAAATTTCTTGAGAGCCAAAGAAGGCAATCCCTCCCACTTCCCACTGGTTTACTTGAGCATCACTTGCTTTATAATGCAGGCTGTAGGACATCAAAAGGAAACACACCCCACTATGTACACTTATCTTAAAGCTAGGGGTATATAAAATGAAAACAAAGCATGGCAGGAAATTATTTCCTCCTGCTTGTTTGGCAGGCAAGTCTCCTCCAGTGCAGGAGCAGCAGGATCCATAAAAGAAAAGGCCCACAAAGAGTGACCTGCACCTTTTACAGGAATGTCTTAAGCAACATCCTCTCTCAGGTCACCTGCCATCATATATATCATGATAATATGATATGAACATATCATATATGAAAGATACACAGCATCTTTTCACAGGCAATTAAAGAGGTACATCTTCATTAGTTCTGAATGCTGCTGCCCACTAAGTTTCACTTTCCTTAGCACTGAGGACACTGCTACAATCTCACACTTCCTGACAAGACTTTAGAGTCAGTGATTTTTACACCACAGTCACCCAGGAGGAAGTGGGCTGGGCTGGCTAAGAGCTCTCTCTGAAGTTTGGAGTATGCATGTTCTGATAAATAAACTCTCCCATCTTTCCAACAGATAAAGCCTAACTGCATTTTTTTTTTCTTATTAACAAAATCTGAGCAGCTAGAGGGTTTGTTTTGTTTTTTGGTTGTTTTTTTTTTACACTCTAAGAACAACTTATGTAAGTCAATAAGCAACATACAAACAGGTCAGGCTGTATTCCAAAGACAATCTATCGTGCACCCACACAGAGACAGAAAAACTGACAGAGCCAATTGAGTTACAGTTAACATTTCCTTTATTTCATATAAGAATTCCTGAACTGAATGAAGAGTGATATTTTGGCCCATACTGCTAGACTAGATAAATTCTTTAAGTATGCGGTGCCACAGTGTACACAGTACTATAATAGCAAAAAAAAAAAAGACAGCCTGGGACAAGTTTCATTTTTATTATTAGCAGGAGTTAGACGTTTCAGATAAGGATATTATGCATTTCTGAATTTGCCTGGAAAGTTAATTAAAACTATGAGAACATTTTAAAACAGTATAAAATTGCCTACAGATACTCATGATACTTTGGTGGGGGATGCGGAATAAAAACCTCCATCATGTAAACATTCAGTTAACAGATTCTCTGCACTCTGAAACCTAAGTAACACACAAGAGGAGAATAAGTACATAAGAAACTTAGTTTTCTACACAGAATGTGCTGTCAAAGAACAAAAATGAAGCTCAGAACTTTTTTCCATGTGAAAATAGAACCATTGTAACAAAACTGTATGGTCTGGTGGGTGATGCAGGTCATGTAAAATGTTAGAGGTTTTAGGAGAGGTTTAGCAAGGAACAAGTTCAACTACTTGTAGTGTACCATAAAAATGTACCCCTGACTACTTATTGGTGCTTTCAAATAGGAAAAAAAAAATCCATAGGCATACAGAAACAAACAGAGGAAACAACTGTCTGCTAAGTCACAGGATGTAAGGTGGCACTATATATTAACTTATCCTTAAGCAATGTTTAGAAGAGAGAATTATATTTGCAGGAAGCTTGAATGAAATGCTAAAAGCACAGTGATTTTATTTAACAGCCTGCAAGGTCAACTGCAACTGCTTTTTCTTTATATCAGTAGTTTGTTTAAAATAACATGAATTCCCTTCTTCCTTCCTGTTCTTAGGATCAAAAAGTCAGTTATTTTCACCTTCAGTAAGAGTTTTTAGTTGCATATTCTAGGACAACTAGACTCCAGGGTTGATAAATGGAGTTGATGTACTTTTAGAGTTGCAAGCTGTGCATGTCTCATGACTGCCTCCTCCAGCAAGCACCTTACCTTTTAAGAGCTGTACATGTTTTCTCCTTTGTGTACACATGCTAATGGCCATTAAAATGCAGACAAATGAAATGTCTCAAATCAGTAATGGGAAAAAAAATCCACTGTTTAATATGCAGAAAAGGAGCATTAAGGCTTGCATTATTATAATTTGCATTGATAGGCCTTGGAAACACAAGAATTTGTAGCTGCAACCAGGAACTGAGCTTGTTTTGACACTGGGTGTTACAGAAGGAAGAAAGAATTCCTCTAAGTAAGATGTGATGAAATTAAAATAAAAGCACCTCTTCAAATCTTTCCCAAACTTTTTTAAGCTGCCATCTGCTGGTCAGCTCAGACTTGAGGGTGTGATGAATGACAGGCTGGCTAACTTAGAGAGTATTACATGTGCTTTATTTTGTCCTCTCTTAGGAAAAATTACAGTTTCTTTGACAAAGTTTGTAAGTAGAACCTACAGTCTGCACGATACTTTGACACTTATCTGCTGTCAACAAATTCATCCAGTTTAATGAAGCCAGACAACAATCACAAAAATTGATTGGAAAGCTAAAGCAGATATGTTTCATGCAAACACCCCAAGTGTGCCAATAATCCAGCAGTAACGGTAATGTAAAGTCTTTTTTATTTATTAAAAAAATACTGATTACACTCGTACTGGCACCTACTACATTATTGGGGGGTGGAGGGCCAAGGTAAAAAAGGAAATGAAAATACACCATCTGCATCTCTTCTCACAAATATGTGCTTTTGGATGCTTACACCAAGTCTTACATAGCCAGTAAAAAACTACTCCGAGCTTTTGCAGACTCCAAAGTGTTGAGTATCTTTTTCAGATCTGGCCCTACCAGTTGCTCATTAAGAATTATATTCCAACAAAATCATATTTCACGTAAGTGACTTGAGTCAAGTGCCTAGAAGCAAAATTATTTTGCTTCAAAATTAAATGCAGGTATGAAATTCATTTATTCCTGTAGAAACACTTCACTGTTTCTGTCCACCCATCTTAAAACAACTTCAAAGCCCAAGTTTTTGAAGGGAGTGAACCTTTAATCTCCAATATGTCACATCTATAAATCTGTTTGAACAAGTCCACACCCCCACTCTTATCTCCCTCCCAAAGTAATTTATCAACTGAAAATTTGGCCTAGTATTTCAAATAAACCTCATTTAAAAATATCCCCCAATAACAACAAAAAACGTTCAAAATATTTTTTAAATGTCAAGATGCACCTTTCAAACAAGAAAGAACTGAGCACATCTTTCCTAGAACCTGGTTGTAAAGGACAGACATTTAAGGGGTGTGTAACTAACTACAGTTCTTGACAAATAACAGTCACATCCAGGTTCCATTCTGGAACAAGCTGTTCACAAAGAGTATGGGAGAAAAAGAAAGCAGAGGGCAAAAAAAAAGACCAGAATCCTCATATATACACCTTGTGGAGATGTATGTGCTTGTAGGATACAGAGAATTTTTCCTGTACTTGTTAAGAGAGCACCTAAACCAACACTTAGAAGTATTATAGAAATGCAAAAGTTAATCATTAAATCTATTTAAAGTTGAGAAGAATTACATCCTACTCAATTAGCTGTGCAATGCTTTCATGATTACCTGACTCTGTTTATTTTTTAAAAACTTTCCCTTAATACTGGGAAAGTTTCTCTCCAGATGAATGCTCTCAGGACACAAACATATTTAGCCATTTAGACAAGTGCTAAATAAAAATACAAAAGGGGAAAAAGTTTTTAAGAGCCACTGACACAATCCAGAATTTTTGTCTTTCCTTGTTTTGTAGAGCAGGTCAGTATTAATTTCTGAAACACATGCCTGACATTTTTTTTTATTTAAAGGCAAAAATGTATCTAATATAGGAAACAAACTGGGCCCAATCCTTAGTTGGTCTAAGTTCAGGTCAGTGTATCTTTAACCAATTCAAGGATTTTAGTTCATTAATGTACTTCCCCCTGCACCCAGTCCCCCAAAATTATTTAACCAGGTGTGTTTTCTGTTATGCTGTTTGGGAGGTTTTTTTTTTATTTTAAGCCTTTGAAAACAATTAATTTACTTTCTAGTTTGTGTATCTGTGTTCTGTGAGCAATGTATGAAGTTAATTTTTCTCAGATGTTTTACTGTTTAGCAGTAGCTGAGTAAATTAGTGCTAAGTTTTAGAATTTCCATCTCGGCCATATCTAAGATACAACCATATCCTTTCTTACATGTGAACCATTGTATCACAACCCAAAATCCTACAAAAAAAAAAAAAAAAAGGATTTTGTTAAGAAAGACTTCTGGAAAATTCACTTTTAATCATAATAATCTTGAGAAAGAGAAAAATCTTTCTCCTGAGTGCACAATATTTAGAGATGCATATTTTGAGCCAAAATCCCCTAGATTTTTCCTTAAACTAATCTGGTTTAATAGAGACTCCCAAATAGACCATTACATAGCAAGTCCCACCAGCAAAGCCAATCCAGCAGAAGCTGGTAAGCCAAAAGATGGGAGTCTTTCAATTGAGAAAACAAAGTATTATTTTACTTGGCTGCTGCTATGGACATTATTTCCTGTGAGACCTCCTTTGCTTGTTTTATTGGGGTACAGGAGGGAGTATTTATGGAGGTTTTTTAGTTAAAATGTTTTTCCAGTTACAGTTAAGATATACAGCCATTAACATGCAATCTTTTTTTCCCCCTACCCAAAGGTAAACTGTTTACTGAACATTGCCTAGATATTTTAACTGCATTCATTACAGCACCTCATGCATTTGTTAGGGGAGATGAAAGTCTCTAGGAGAGCTGGAAGCCCTATTTCCTTGTTAGCAGGCAAGTATTTTCTCTACAGTTCTTGTAACACAAACTGGGTGAAGCTGTTTATCTATGGATATTTTACTAAATCCTACCAACTACAGATCCAAACCCACCTGCAAAACAGCATGCATACTTCACCCTCATGCTGCCACTCTTTGGCTGATTGATTTTAACAGTGTAGATGACTTGGGGAATGGTTTAATGGATTGTATGAATACACTTCTGGTACATACATTTCATTTATTGTATGTCAACTGAGAAGAATTAGTTCCAAATATGCAGAGCTAAGACTATGATTAGCAAGTATCAAAAAGATACATCCTTCACTGCCTGTTTAACTCTACTGGGGTTGGAGCTATTTGCATCACAGAGAAATAGCACTAAAACAGCCTGAAAACTAATTTGAGTTAAAAGGGGCTCTGCTCAGAAGACTGTCCAGTTCTAGATCAAACAGAGGATTAGGAAATTTGCTTCGATATAAAAGCTATGGCAACATGACAATATTGAGTTACATAATGTAACTAATGTAGTACACTTACATAAAAGTCTGTAGAAGAAAATACAGAACACACTGGCATTTTACTTTGCCTCTAATAGAAGGTTACAATTCTAAAACGTTGTTGGTAAATACATTAAAAACCACAATAATATCTCGACGTCCCCAAATCAGACGTTTGTGTTACAATAAATGATCTGCAATGCACACGTTAACAGGTTTCACAGAGGCCAAAACTGTAACTTGTCTAGAGCACCAACGTTAGAGAATTCACCTTTGATTTTTGCTTTTTTTAAACAAGATTCACACCTGATAATTTCTGTAATTAAATGGCTGTGTGCAAACACCACTTTTTTTTTACCTCATTCTCAGTTAAGGAAGCTGAAGGAGATGAACTCTTGCTAAAAGCAAGAGTTGAAGATTCTGCTGCTGAAGCCCGATTTCGCTTCTTCAGAGGTTTACATGCATCAGACAGATTTTTCGTTGCTGTAAAATAATTTTGGTTTACAAAGTGAAGTTTGGAACTTTAAAACGTTATCTCCCTGAAGCCATTTAAAATTTTCCTTCAGATACAGGAAGGAATTATTTAGGCACGTCTTCTGGGCACCTACATAGGACTGAGCAAACATGAAGTTTCTGAAGCCATGTATTTTGGCTTGATTTTAAAAATAAAGGTTTCCATTAATCAAATACGTGCTAAGAAATGTTTTCACAATTTTTTATAGTCTCATTTCTATTAAAATCAAAGTATCTTGTGACTTAAGACCTCTTTAAAGCAGAGGTAACAGTTATATGAGAAGGCCTATGTGAGCTCATCACAATCTGAGTACCACTAACACTTTGTTAAGAGGAAATTTACATACAGGAGCCAAGTACCACACATTAGCTATGGCACATCACCACTTCTACCCGTGCAGGACTTGCTGAAGCTTGCTTGTCTTTGGCAAGTCACTGTAACACCTGAAGAGACATGCTCTGACAGCAGTTACCTTAAACTTGAGCATCAGTAACAAGTCTGACTTTGGCATTTTGATCCAGGGTTGTACAGAATTCCCTCTCATGCTCCACACTGCCTCTCCCATCAAGCACCATTTCGAAGGACTAAAACCCCGAAGTACCTGGTGACACTGAGGGTCACTGCACTTGTTTTACTGGGCCAGTGCAGCGGGCAAACGGGAGCAGCAGGGCTTGCTCTGCTCTCCAAGATCTGGGGGCACCAGCTTTAATCTGGTGCCATCACACGGGGAACTTGTGAACTGCTGCTCTCAGCCAGCAACGCACAATTTCAGTCCAGGATCGAGCTGCAGGAGGGCAGTGAAGGAACAGGGCTCCCCCCCAGCTGTGGCACAGTGCCTGCAACTGCTCACTGAGTCAGCAGAATTTAGCCAGCTGCCTCAGACAACCTGGGCATCTTAAAATTATGTAATTGAAAAAGTTACATTAAAACTTATTCTGACCACATTACCTGACTGGTTCTTTTGTGAAGAGGAGGTTTCTGTGACCTTAGAAGAGTTTGTTTTTGCTGTTTTGTCATTGCTTGTCTCCCTCTGTCACAAAAAAAAATATGAAAAAATAAAAAAACTCCTAATTTATGAGTGGTTGGATACAACTGGCAATTAGTTCTGGATTTATGTTATTAAAAAGAAAGTGTCTTTACAAATATCTGAATGGTACTGTAGTTAAACTAGCCCCACTTAAGTGAATTTTAAAACTCATTTACAGCACAGGGTACAAACCCATAAACAAATGTGAAATATTCAAGAACACAGTACTTCAGCATCCCACTTATCCATCCCAAATTCAGCATATCAAAACGGGGAGTGCTAAATGCAAAATTTGTAAATTATCCTTACTACTCTTGGTACAAACTGGTCAAATTAAAACTTTTAATTATTAAAGGTAAATTGCAGAATTAGTATAGAAATTTGAGAGTAAACCCTGTGCAGAAATCTAAATCTCAGAGAGGCTTGCTTCCAACTCCACAACTTATAGCAGTGCCATTTCTTAAATTACTATGGTTAAGATTGTTTCAGCA
This sequence comes from Irena cyanogastra, assembly GCA_013397155.1. Taxonomy (NCBI): domain Eukaryota; kingdom Metazoa; phylum Chordata; class Aves; order Passeriformes; family Irenidae; genus Irena; species Irena cyanogastra. Next base: position 656,101 of record VWZV01002532.1, read on the forward strand.
TTTCCAAAATAAAACCACTATTTTCAAGAGAGAATGAACAGCACCTAAATTTGCTCCAGATTGAGATTTCATGATTTAAAGTGTAGGCCAAAAACTGGGGAAGTTTTCGTCAAATTTTTGTCAAAATTAAGATGTTGCTCCTTACACGCGTCACTATTTCTTTCCATTTCTTACGTTACAAATTCATTCAAATTACTAAAACTGTAGCCTAGAATACTTAACCCAGACACATGCTCACCTGATTAATAAGCACAATTCTATTGAACAGAAAGCTTTACACACATTTCCAATGCTTTACATGCTTTTTCACGGTCTTCATCTGACAATCAGTTTTACCAAAGAAAAACGTGCAGGTGAACACCTCAAAGGCCAGGGAACTGATTTCCTTTGCAAAAATAAACAGGAATGCCACGCTGTGCTTTTACTGAGCTCTAAGCAGACTAAGCTGCCCTACCACCAGTGCCACCAGAGGCTCCCAGTATGGGTTTGCTAAGATTACTGTTACACTTCTGGGGAAAAAAAAAAAGAAAAGAGGGTGTCAGAGGATGGTGCCAGACTTTTCCGTGGTGCCCAGTGACAAGACAAGGAGTAATGGCCATAAACTAAAACACACCAAGTTTCACTTCAACATGAGGAAAATTTCTTTACTTTGGGGGGGGCAGAGCATTGGAACAGTTGCCCACAGAGGTCGTGGAGTCTCCATCTCTGGAGACATTCCAAACCCACCTGGACACATTCCTGTGTAACCTGCTCTAGATGACCCTGTCTTGGCAGGGGGATTGGACTGGATGATTTCCAGAGGCCCCTTCCAATCCTAAGGATTCTGTGATTCTGTGAAAATGTACAGGATAGTTTGTTCTTACATTTAAAGCACACTTTACAGAACCCCCATTTTGTTAATGTGCATTTTATATACATCATCAAAGCAACAACAAACAAATTAGTTTTTCAAAACTTCCATATGGGTACTTATGGCTTGGTTACTTTATGTGAAAACATTCTGATTTTGCAAGCAAGAATTAAGGACAAAGGTAGAACTCTTGTGCAAGAAGTAAAATGTAATGAAATTAAAGCTCCTCCGATCCAAAATTATTGTAACTAAAGCCTGCAGGTAAACTGGGAATAGCAGAAGGAAGGTATATGGTTAGTGTTTGCTTTTTGAATCATTACATAGATATTTTCACTGTCATTCACTGAACGTTCTACTAAGCAGCAGCATATACAGCTGGAAGTGCCTTGGGATTGAGAAGGCAGGAAAAAGACTAAGAGAGAATTCCTGAAACAAACTGCAAACCATATCTGACCTTTCTGTGGAGCACAACCCTGCTATATGCATTTAGAGTTTCCAAACTACCTAATATTTACACACATCAAACCCCTTGTAAGCAGTTCTGATAAACTGACCAGAGAGAGAACAACATTTTTAAAATGCACATTATAGAGTCAGCGCCATTGGTACTATAAATATTATGGGAATCATTCACTTCATTTAGTTATTTATGTTCCTGCTGGTATATTCACATGTGTGTCACAGCACCAAAGATACCAGAACCTCTCATGCATGAACTATAGTGCAACCACCTTTCATCCTGCTTCTGAGAATGCAGGCTAATTGTAGTGTACAAATGCTGGTGGGACAGGAAAGTGCCTTTAAAACAGTCAAATCAGGGACTTTATAGGAGGAATTGATTATAGTAAGTAAACTTCATTATCCCATGCATCTAGTGTATTGTAGTGTATTCAAATCAATTACACAAGTTTAAAAAGGTTTGAAAAACTGTTCCTAGAAAGTCACATGAATATGCAACGACTAACCCATTCCAGCAAGAAGTGCAAAAACCAGTTTTGGCCCTTCTTTCTGTAGAGGTAACAACATTAAGAATTTTCTCTGTCCCTTGCTAATCAGTTCATTAAGCCTATCTTAAATTCTATTTTTTTTCAATATTAAACTCTAAGTCAACAAATTGTCTTAGTATCTACAATATCAACAGAAGTAGAAAAATAACCAGCCCACCAAACAAACTGACACCTACAAATAATACCTCCACAATTAATTTAAAAAATGAATCTACTACCTTTACTTCTATTAGGTTGTTTCGTTTGATTGCTGTACCACTGAAGTTCTGAGCTTAGGTCTGTAGTACTCACACTACAGTATGATACTGCAGTAACACACCTGACCACTCGTGTGAGCTAAGCTTTCCACACAAGTAGAACCCATGAAATTCACTGCTCTACATGCATGGCTAAATAAACCTGTGCCTGACACAAGATTTGTGCTGTGTCCACATTCGTAGTGACCTATGTAAGGAAAATTCTCGTTCTCACAAGCAAGTTAACCAGAAAAGGAGCCTGTGATTTGTGTGACAAATATACTTTTACTGTAGAAATATAAATTTACTGCAGTCTCCTAACCCAAGAAAAGGGTCAGCATGCCATTCTAAAGTGTCCTATAGCCTTCCTATTGTTGAAAAACAGTTTTTCTGTTTTGCTTTACTTGCTTTCCTCTCTTCTGACTTTTATCTAAAGTAACTATTGACTAAAGGTATTTCTTTAGGTATTCTGGTAAAACTGACTCCAAATCAGGAGGAAAGAAAAAGAACTACAGAGCATAACAACATAGAGAGGTCACACCTCCCTCTGCACATTCCTTTGGGAAACAGTTTAAGTAGCAAGTGCAACTTGTCATACCTCCATCCTCAAAACCAAAGGAAAAAACCCCACAGTGGTAAGCTCACATGTATCTCTGAATATTGACAACAGTTTAGTATGATATATGGACATTTCTTTTTTAATCCTGAAAATGGAAATGCTGACAAACTTAACTACAGCAATGTGACTGGTGCTGCTATAAATCAACCCCAACAAACCAATGACATAATTACCTTCCGATTATTCTGTTTATCCATCCTGAGTCTTTTCCTAGGTGCTTCCTGAACTTCAAAATCTTCTGTAGGCTCCTTTGTCCTCTTTTTTTGGTTTCTTTTATTTCCATGTAAATTACCTTGGGATGGGGGATGGGGGAAACTCACATGAAAAATAATCTAAAACCCACTTTGAAATTATTTGAACTGATCTAGTTACTTAAGGTACTTTTCTTTCAGTCATTATTTTCAAAACATGGTTAAACATTAACACAGTTCGATGACCTCTTAATGTTTAGGGTCTGGTTTCTGGCGATAAAGGCTAGAACAAATCTGAATCAACTGCTTCATACTCAAATTATTTTATAAAGATGAGTCTACCTATACAAGCACTAGTTTAAGATCTGAATGTTACTGCCCAACATATATTTCATATCATCAGACTGCTATAAAGCTTTAACTCTCCTGCCACTTTGAAACAGTGTCTTACCACTAAAATTACTTTCTAAGTCTGCTCCTTAAGCCTACTTTAAGTGGTGACATCTATTAAGGGGCCTCTGAAAAAAACAAGGTATCACCAACTGCTGTAGAGATTAATTCTCTTTCTGGTATGGCAATTCCAGACTCTAACAAGCTGACTGTATTTTACATGAGACCATAAGATCCCTTGCCTTTACGAACAAGAATCCTATGAACAGAACCACATTGGCCATTTTAGACCACAAAGTTATTCATGTATTTACACAGTTGCTCACTGTAAAGTTCAAGCAGCTGCTAAATACAAAAGGTCAGTGAGTAATCTACATACCCCTGCCACAGGTTCCACTATTGTCTGCACCTCAAAAAGATAGATGAGGGTTTGGGAAGTGGTCTGTTTCATCAAGATGAAGTGACAACATAATTAGACTCTCCAGTACCCTCTAGTTTATGAAGCTACAGAGTATTATTAGTATGAAAATTGCAAGCTCCAGGGGCACAAATATGTTAACTGAAAACTGCCCTACAGCTAAAAGCATTCTATCCCAGTGGGAACAAATATCTGTAAATATTAAAAATATAGCAACTTGAAAATATGGATCATTTTAAAATTAATGTTCTTATCTAAACAATCTAGGACATATTCTTTGATCCAACTGAATTCACAAAGCAGAGTGAAATGGCTCCAGGAGAACCTGCTACTTATAAAAAGCCAGCAAAAGAAACCCCACAACATTCTTCCATGTTTAAGATAAGAGGATTTGAGATGGGGAACAAGTGAACTGACATATTTTCATCTGTAGGTAACTACAAATGTACACAATATATGTACTAGAAACACCTGGTACAGGTACAATTTCAATTACATTTCTTGCAGTATGACACTGAGGAAGGTGAACAAAATTCAGCACTACAGTGTTAAGATATTTAATTTGGGATCCATTAAAGTTCTAACGCCAAGGAAGACAACATCTGAGATAAAGTAAAGAGATTATGATACGTGGGCGATTACATAAAAAAATACACTCAACAGCTACTTATAATGATGAGCTATTTGCACAGAACACAAATTTCAATTACTTCTGGATCTTGATCTCCTTTTAGGTGAGTCTTGAAACACTTTACGTTTGGCCTCTCCAATATTCTTCAATGATGAACCTTGAGAGATACAGAATGTGGTTTTTTTTTAAACTGATATCCAAATATTTAACACTTAAAATTTAAAGTTAAAAACTTTTCAATTTTCCACAAAATGATGTTATTTCACACACACACACAGATAGTTAACAAAACTGACTGCCATTTTTATACAAGTTTTTCCAAGTCTCACAACTTTCAAACACTCCCTCTCATTCTTGTCATTGCCCAAAGCAGCACCTGTTGGCTTCTAATACTTCCATAGTAAGTCTTCTTACAGTGCTGTAAAGCTAGTTAAATTTGAAAAATGATAGCTAGTTAAATTTGATAAAGTTCATGCAAATGGGAAACTGTCTTCTTCCTCCTCCTTTCTCAAGTAAGTGACTCGTAACCCTCTCAAATATTTTGGAAAACAATCGAGACTGTTCATCAAAAACAAACACCAGGAAAAAGCAACAAAAAATACAAGGAGAAAAAAATAAAGTCTTTGCAAACTTGCACAAAGTCCTAAAAACTTTGAGTAGCACAATAAAATGCCAAATGGCTGAAGGGTACAGAATAAAGATTGGAATAGTTGCTCCTGAGTTGAAGATGATGTGAAGTAATACACTTTAGGCATATATGAAAAAAAGGTGTAGCACTGATTAAATTTTTTAAACCATTTCTAACTGTTCTATAAAAACAACATCTCAAATTTTACTAGCAGTAACACTTCATCTTCCCTTTCCACCATCCACTTGTAACAAGCAGTGGATGCAATGGCAGCTGCTTATGGGCAGAAGAAGAATGAGAAATCAGCAATGTCTAAACAGCAGAAGGTTTACATATAACAACTTTTCAGAACAATGAGCAAGAAATGTAGACTTCGTGGGTTGAGTTTATTGTAACCATTGGCATTCCTTCGCTATTGGCACAAACACCAAGAATTAAAACTGGAAAACAGTGAAAGCTGTTTTCCCTACAGGGTCTCAAATATGTGCTTAGTTTAACGCCACTATGTATATCAAATTTAGTTAGAGTACACTAGCACAGTTTTACGTTTACCAGAGTCTTCTTCAGATTTGGGAGAGGTCACTATGGCAAACTTTGTGTTATAGCGAGCTTTCTGTTTTTCACTAAGCATGTTCCACTGCGATTCCAGCAGTTCTTCAATCTCCTCACTTGAAGCATCTGGATGTTCAGCAACCACCTACACATGCAGAAATAGGGTTGAATTAAAAAAAAGGTGACCATTGAAAGAATGGTGTACATACTTCCATCACTTTGAAAAACTGGATACAAACAAGCTATCTAATATTTCTGCTGTCGACAGAACTGGAATAAAACCTACTGTATCCAATTTTGCTTTGAATAACCACTTCTCTCTCTGTGTCTTTAAAAAAAAATTGACTAGCTTATTCAGAAGTATTAAGACTAATTTTGGAAGTATCTATTTGCCTTTTACCATTCAAAAAATGAAGTGGACTAAGTATAAATCTTGTCCTGCCGTCATTCAAAAAAATATGTATTATTTCTCAACGAAGTTTAAATATATATCCACAAACGACAGGCAAGCAATACTGGAATATACATTTGCCTAGAAAGAAAACCATCAATTCACAGCAAAACTCTCTAATCATAGAACTCAGCACATCTAACTCAGCACAGAGATTTACATAAGTTAGCATCTGATGCAACGTTTCCCTGTATTGATTCATCATTTTTGTATTATGCATAGAACGCTAGGAACGCACAAGCTGTGCATCTTTTTTAATGTTAAAAGCAGGACACATAATATCCATCAATATGGAGTTTAATAGAGTTTCTAGAAGCTTATTCAATAATAAAAAAAAGTAGTATTAAAAAAAAAGAAAAAATCCTCCCAAACTCCTTCAGTATACCCCCTACTTCTACTTAAGAAAATTCAGATTTGATTAATCATACAAGTCAAAAAACTCTACCCTTGTACAGAAATGAAACAGTACATTTAAAAACAACCCTTCTCATCTCATTACCCAGCATTCCCCAAAATACTATCTAAGTGATGAAACTGATACCTCAAAAACACAGAGCAAATTAAAAACTAGGTCAAGAAAGCCAATCATTCAAAGAGTAACACCATTCAACAGAACAGGAACACAATTTTTCTGGTGAGGTGAAATGATTAAACCTAATTTCTTAGAATTTAGGGTCTTAAAACTACATTTCCTGTTATCAAATAGGATTCAAGTGTGACTGTTGCTTTTCCAGGTGTTAAAATAGTTGCAGTACCTTCCTTCCATTGGTCAGTGTCTAGTATGGAAATCCATCCTAGCAAAGTACTAAGAATTGTCTTGTTTCTATCTGGCATAATCCAGCTGCATACCGCTTGAGCAATACAACTACCTTTGAAAGCCTCTACTCAAAGTTTGATGAAAATCCAACAACTGGATTCACATTATTGAAAGGGAGGAACATAAATCTACAAGATACTCCCTTCCACAAATCTCACTTCTTCAGGACATGAAATTATCATCAATTATGACTGTTGTCACAAATGTACAGGTAATTGTGCTCAATGGGGCACAGAGCCATTTAATTCTCCAAGAAATAACTAGATTTATTTGGAAAAATGAGATACACCTTAACATTACCTCCAGTCTCAACAAAATAAGAATAAAAATAACTTTCAGCTGACTAGCAGTACTGTGAAATGACAAGGAAAGACACTCAGAATTCTTAATGGTAAAGGGACCCTTGCAAATAAGGCCTCCAAGGAAAATGCTCAGTAGTCTTCTCCAAAGTCCATATTAGTGAAATTATTCCTTAATTTTCCTCACAATAGACTCAATTAATCCCAAATCAATCAATGTAAACAGTGTAGCTCTCTGCCTCTCACTTGAATGATACCAATCTCCAGTCAGACACTTCCTTCCAATGCTTACTAGGCTTGTATTTTTCACAGGGGAAGCACATAATACAGTAGTACAAAACACATCTTTACTCCTTTGGTAACAACATAAAATACTTAACGCATCTCTACAACCACAAAAGCAATCCAAGCTTTCAGCACCTCCCTCAGGGATGTGGGAACTGTGTCTCTTAAATCATTAAAAACATTCTCCAGCAGTTAAATAATAATAAAATCATAGCAATACATGAATCTCACTACCACACAAAGCCAGACTCAAGCAAGACACAGCAGAAATGGCTCTACTTTTAAGAGAGCTTGGTATTACTAAAGGCCCCACAAGAGTAGTCTTCAGCCATCCCTTCCCAAGACTGGGGACACAGAGCCTCTTCTGGGTCTGTAATGTTCTTTTTTCTAAGTTTCTACATGCAAATACTAAGAAAGCCATACACTAAACTCTCCAATGCCACCAGTATGAGTAGCTCAAAACTAGATTTGTTTTTTAGCCAACACTATCACTCTTTCTAAAGCATCAGAACATCTGTAACACAACAAAACAAACTCTTGGTGAAAGTCATGCAAGCAGAACCAGATAAGCCTAACTGAAGGGGACACCCCAAATACCAGATTGGATACAATCTCCACTTTCCAGCAACGGCATGAACCTGCCATTTTAAAAGCAACATGAAAGGCAAAAAGCACAAATATCTAAATCGGTGTTTCCTCACTTTGCCAGTCAAATTCCAATCAAGGCAAAGGGAAGACAGGTTCTTCTGATGATCAGTTAGAGGTAACTGCAGCTTTCACAACCTAGTTCTGTTCCACCCACCAGAAGTGTTTCTGTACCTGTTAGAATGGATCCCACATTCAGGCAGATTTGGGTTTTCAAGACAGATCTTATTAAAAGGTATTCTAAGCAGAAATGGTAGGATGCCCTCTCTCTAAAAATACGTAATATTTTTAAACTTACTTCCTTCTACTTAAACTTTGTGCGACATTAGCCACTATCATCAGTGAGAATTCTGAGTTTAAGAAAGTTTTTTAATTTCCTGAAATGACACTGAAGACAAAGTATTTCCTCAATTTCATATAGTCTAATAGTCTTCATATTTTCCATCTATTAATTTGAGAATTACAGTATAACCACAGTAGGGAACAAAGCCTGATAACTGGCACAGAAAATAGAAATATTAGAGACTCAGCACGTCTCTTCTCTGCAAGGTGTATTTGGCTGAGAGTCCATAAAACCAGTCATCATAATCTCATTCCTTCCAGAGAAGCAATTTTATGTCCCTCAATATTGCAGAAGACTTCTTGCTTGGCCATTGAAGGCCAAGGTAATTTCCCTCTTGCAATGTCACTTACAGAAGAACTGTGAATAGAACTCATGTCTCTCCAACATGAGACAGATGATTTACCCATACAGCTTTTCATAATTAATATGTCAAAATCTGTATTTAATGGTCTGGCTACAAAACCATTTCCTTTCCAGAGCCAGCAAACTGCAATGCCAATGCTTTTCTCAGTTTAACCAAAGCCACTAAAAGATTTATGTAACACTATGCTCATTTGCATTCTCAGTATTAGCTTAAGTTTCAATGATCTAATAAGATCCCAAGTTGAACCACAACTACTTGACTTCTATACAACAGAATCTGCTTTCCAATACTTTTTTATAAAGTTTACATCTATTAATCTTTTCTAATACAAATACGCTATAATGAAGTCAACCATCCAGTAGCTAAACAGTATGACAAAGTCAGCACTAACTTCCTGATCCTTCTGTGAACAATATGTAATAGTACAAGCACAAGAAAAGATAGGATATCACACTAGCTTCAGATCATGGAATTGAAACTGTAAATGGAACAAAAGGTTGTAAGGAAGAAAAATAATAGTCCTGATTTTAAAGTAATGAGCTACACCAGCAGTAGACACTTTTAAATGTCTTCCTAAAAAAAAAAGTTGATAATAAGGTATTTATTTCTTCTACCTTGCATTGGAGTTTAAGTGCCTCAAGAGGACCTAGTTTCTGTCCCAGTAGATTGCACACACTGACAGTGATTTTTTACAAGCTTTGGTAAGCAGCTTTTGAAGCTCAGCAAAAGATTCTGGGTAAGCAAGTTAAGTTTTGAGGTGTTCAAAGATAAGGGAACACACAATCAACTGAGCCATGTCCTCAGAAAGAATGTAAAAGCTATTTGCAAGCAGATTGCCATAAGCAGCATAATTTTTGTTATATTTGCCTGAGGATATATGTATGCATATGTATTATATTGTACATACATTAAAGACAAAATATGGCTAATACAAAGGACTATTGGTTTATGTAGGAAGATACTAACACAACTTTTGCTTGAAATACAAAGGCAGTTACCACCATCTTCTTTATATTGCTCACTTACATTCCCTTCTTTCTCTGTTTCTGTCTAGAATAAGATTTGATGCAGGAATACCTTGTCAAACCCAGAATATTATGGATTGTGCAGTAATAACTATTTTTTGTTTACTTAAGTAAAGAAGTTTCTTCAAGTACAGAAACAAGAAGAGGCAATCAACAATAATAACAACTAGAAGAGACTAACCTCATCTCTGTACTTCTGACAAAAGACCAAAAACTGAGATACTGCATCGCCCTTTCTGCTTCGTGGAGTAGACGCTGGAGTTTTCTTTCTATTGAGAGGGGAGCCTATCCCTCTTTTGGATTCTGCCTGTTCAGATGACTTTTGAGGAGTAGTATTCTTATCCTCCAACTGACTGCTCTCTTGTGTATCATCAGTGGCAGACAGTTTTGATGTCCTTCTCCTCCTCTTGCTAGGAATGCCAGACTCCTTCACTGATTTCAGATTTGGAGTGGTTTCTTCATTTGAGCAGGACGACTCGTCCATCTCCTCCAAGGGCTCCACAGCAATGCCAACCTCCTTTGCCACTCGAGGATTAAGGTGAGGTCTGTCCCTGACATAGATGAAGGTGTACTTGGCCTTGCGTTCCTCCACTGCCATGCCCACTGCTTCACTGGCTTGCTTCACACCCATCTCCCACTGTGGCCGCAGCTTCCCGGACACGGGCTTTAGCATCTGCAAGAGAGACAACCCTGTGAGGAATCTGCCCACTTGTGATTTCAAAATGCTGGCATTAACACAAACAATCCAGACTGTCATGCAGATCTATAATTCAGAGTTCAAATGGAGCTGTATCTGATACTACTGATGCTACAGATGAATCCATGACAAAGCAGAAGAGTACTAATGTTTACTGAGTAACAAACAGTGGTAAATCACCCCATCCTTTCCATCTGTAAATGAAATGTAAGACTGCAAGCTCCTGTAAAACAAGCTGTCTTTAAGCTTTTTATAATACCTATTTATATCTGTACATACCTGTAATGCTTAAATAAAAAGCTTCAAATCTTGCCCTATTTGGTAACCTCTTACCTTTATTTTCTCTGCTTTAGTGAGGGCTTGTCTTGCACTCTCTTGGCATAACTGTTCAAACTGGTCTTTTTCTTTGAAGGGCACCAGGCTCTTCTCAAATATCCAGGCTCGCTCTGGGGCATCTCCAAAAAACTGAACGTGATACTGACGAAAACTCTTTTTCTGTCCTGAAAATTAAAAAAACCCACATGTATTTAGGATATAGACTCTGGTAAGCCTCTGCACATGCAGACTTGAAATTTGTAAGCTGCTACAGTTGCCATAACAAAAGCACAATAAAACTGGACAGCCTTTCAAAAACCCACTTAAACCTGCCTGAGTCTCTGAGATATAATGTATGAAGTCTGACCCAAAAGCTCAATAGTTTAATTCCCAGCAAGATCATGCTTGGCTAAATTAACTTGAGATTACAATCACCTGCCAGTTTTCCATGTATATTAACTTTACATGTAGGTCTGGGTGTTTCTGAAAATGAATTTAGCATTCATTTCTCAATGAACACTGAAAAAGTTCCACAGCTTGGAGAGCTTGTGCACTCAGCCTCCTCTCTAAGTCTCCTAAACTTTATCTTTTAATATTCTTAAACAAAGACACATACTTCATCTGATTTTAACCCTTGCAATCAAAACTTCATATTAATCAAGATTTTTCAGGAATCGAAGAAATCAGTAAAGGATCTGGCTGGCAGAAGAGAGAGTGGAAAGATAAGAGTACAATTTTGATATCTAAATAAGAAACATTTTTTCTTCTAAAACTAAAAATATTCCCTTTTTTCCTCTAGAAAAACAAGAGGAATATTGTCTCACTGTGGCACAATACAGGCATACAACCTCTCCCTTCCAAAGGTCTCAGCTAGTCTACAGAGAAGGGGGAAGAAACCACCGTCAAAACTCAAAGGGTTCATAGTTAACAATGAATTTCTAAAAGGCAGAGGTAAGAGATCACACTTAAGATGTCCTCTAACACCTTGTTCATTAGAACTTGTAGGTTTGCTAAGTGTTCAAATTATGATCTTGTTTAAAAACAGAAAAGGTTTTAACCTGCACTTCTGTGTTTGCAAATTCAATCCTTCTAGACCAAATATGCTCCCTACAGTACCTATGGTTCCTCCAGTGTCACCACACCAGTTTGTCCAACACACAGACTGGACAGCAGACCATCTCAGGTAAGGATGGACACCCAGCAGGGACAAATAACAGCCACAGTTCTCTGTTACAGGTGACTTCAAACTAGGTCTAAATTCCATTAGGTTATTCATACACTGCATGTCTTCAGGCTTAGTTACTAGATAGATCTAGTTGATTGCTTCATACACTGTTTTTGGGGTTTCTGGAGTTAGAACTTTTCATGGTGATTCAGCCAACAGTTATTTTAATAGGGGATTAATCTTGTTGTAAAATGTGGCATCTGGAAGGGTAATATGAAATCAACCTAATTAATGGTATGGGCAAAAAATTTAATATATACATGTAATGTTTTATAACAATTACCAACTTACACTATAGATAAAAACATCTATGAGAGCTAAAGGCACAATAATGACTCATCTGAAATCAGAGATGAGAATCCAGAGGAAGGGCATAGGGAAGTCTGGGGATTGTAAACATCACACATTCAATTCGTAGTCTTACATATGTTCTAGTGTTGTGTACTCAGGAACAATTCTCTTGTGCAGCAATTACTTTGTGCTCATCAGGAAAATGTTTAAGTAGTGACTACAGAGCTCTTATGACTTAATCTGTGACTTAATCTGGATATCCTGGCTGCACACAGAGATGCCACAGCCTACATTTCCAACCTCCTGTAAAGATCTGTCAACAGCCCATTTGCCAAGCAGACAGGCACTGTGTTCCTTTTGCACTGTAATGCTGGACAGCTGTAACTGCCCAATTTAAGGAGAATAAGTAATACTGCCTGCCACTAGAGTCACTGAACCTAGTAGTGAATCATCAGGTATCCTGAGAGTTGAATTTGTACCAATGATCCTGGATAAAATAATGGCATTTGTTAATGGTTGTTACATAGGGAAACTTAATTTTTTGCTCACAGAATCCTGAAGCAACTGATTGTTGGCAGTTTGGGAGAGTGTTCTGGGAACCCAACACTTCCCTGATGCTTCTCTCTATCTGAGCATCTGTGGTTGACCACAGCCAGAGACAGGATATTCAACGAGATGGAGCTTTAGCCAGACTCAGTAGAGACTTTCTTATACAAAAATGTACCTCCCACAAGTTGAAAGTTATTAATTTTTATTAAGCCTATTCAGCTGGAATGATCAAATCAAGTATCAACATGCAGAAATTCACACTGTTTATAAACACTTGATCCTAAACTTAAAAGTGAGAAACACAGAGATGTAGCTCAATATTTCTACAATTCCCTGATAAAAGACCTTTTCTTTTTGCAAGAAGAGACTTTTGATAGTACCTAAATCAAAGTGTAGGTGGAAGGTAAGACTGGAAATACCTACTGATAGAAATACACACATCAGAGTGCATTTAGTAGTCAGGATGGCTGCCCAACTCCTCAAGGAAAAGGCAGGCCCAAACCAACTCCAGAGCAAATATGAGAAATCACCATCACTCCCACTACTTCAAAGAGAGGGAAATTAACATTACAAAGTAATGCCTTCTTTCTCTTCATGCTCCACAGGCTGCATTCAGACATTTGGTACTGGGTTTTCCTGGGTCTGTTTCTATAGTTTCTGATAAAGATGTACCACAAAGACTCTTGATAATGAACATAAACCTTGCTCCTTTCAAGGAACAGAGCAATTGTTAGGAACAAATACGCAGCTCTACTACTCTCAAAATCCATCTCTTTACGTCATAATAGACCTAATAATCCAAAGACTAAAAATGACAGGGACTGCCTGATCCAAACTCTGAAAAACTGCTACAAGGAAAATTTGTCTGAGGAGTCTGTAATAACCATTCCAACAACTGTATTACGAATGCTTGAAAAGGTTCTCAAGAAGCCATTTAGTTTACTACCAATTTTGAATCTGGCTACAATCCTAGAGATATTAATTCCATTTGTTCTTAAAAACCTCCTAAGAATGAAATCAGACCATTTCTCTGGGCAATTCACCCCAACACTTTATTGCTTGCAGCCCTTCCAAATCTTTCTTAGTGTGTAGTCTAAGCATTTATTGCTACTAAGCCTCGAAAGTTTCAGGTATCAGAACAGAGAACTAAGGTGCAAATGAGATAAAGAAATTGTACAGATTCATATCTAAAAATTTTATTAACACTTGGTAGTTCCTGCATTTAAAAATCAACCAATATTATCTGTACATATCAGTATTGACTGTATGAATCACAGAAAATTTAGCTGCCTGAATTATGGATTGATTTAGTAAACCACAGTCATCAGGAATATTTAATTCCCATCAGCTTTAATAAAATTTTTAGCCTGTATCAATTCACCAAGCATCTCCACAGAAACAAGGAAAAACACTGTTAGGTTTGGGTTTTTGGTTTTTAACAAGATTCCACACAGTTTGACAGATCATAATTTTGGTATCTTTCAGAGAACACCTGAGTTAAAAGACACACTGCTATATGCTCAGGAATAGCATTTACATGATTTTAACATTCTTGCTGACAACAAGTTGCTGATCAACTGCATAGATGAAGAACAGAACTTTTCCAAAGCAATCATTTAGTGTACCTGAGGAAATCTGAATGACATACCTTTTAGTTTAGTGTAGGCATGGAGAACAGGATCAGCAGAAACCATACATGGCCACCATGGGAAACCAGACACTTTTGACCACACTAGATCTCCTATATTATACTTCAACAGATGGACTTTATCCTCTTTGATAGTACTTTGAGTTTGATCTCTCTTAGCAGGAGCCTTAAAAGATAAAAAGAAAAAAAGAAAAGTCAAACTGATCATCTTTTTTCAGATATGCACCAGTAATAGAAGGACAAAAATAAGAAATAGTTCATAAGAATAAAGTGCTGTCATGTTTGCTAGTTAACAATAATTGCATTTCATGTGTAATGAAAACTTTGAGCTTTAAGTCATAGCTTTTGTTCTCTAACAAAAAAATCCACATTCCAGTTACGGTTTCGTTTTTAATTAGAAATATTGGCAACTCAGCTGTGCTTTCCCTTTATCTTTTCAAATAACTTCTGAGAGACCAACAGGAAGGCTTAATTTGATGTCAAATACATTACCTGAGCACTGGATGTAGATGTGGAAGAGTCGACCTCCCTCTATTGAATACTATTAATCAAGTTAAGTGCTATACACACAAATGTACTATCAGATTAAAAAAAACCCAAACCTCAAAAAACCAAAACCAAACAATAACCCCAAACTAGGACAGACTGAAATACTGTCTTTAGGTCTGAATAGAAACTACATAAATAACCAGTTTTAAAGCCTTCCATCTTTCAGCTGCTTTTTCACATACTGAGAACTTGTAACATGAACCATTCCCCACACACTTTTGCGAGATTTTTTTCTGTTCCAGTTCTAGCAGTAAAAGTTTGTGAGTGCTCCACTGATGCTCTAAAGCTATTTTAGCTATTGGAAAACAATTACAGAATTATTTCCACTTCAAGGGATAGATTTAGCTACAACGGTGTTTCATGTTCCCCTACAACAGACACGTTTTTACTACATCATAACAAAGTCCAGCAACACAGATATCTATTCACCAACTACAACCATTTCACAGAGTTAGCTGCATTTATTCTTTTTGGCTTCATCTGTTCTCTTTGATATAAATAGATTGCACCTTTATCTAGGTAAGCACTTACTCTGTAAAAAAAGCACAGAAGATGTCTCATTACAGACATATCAAATATTTTATAAAATCATGTCTTTTGAATCTCCTTTTTAATTTTCTAGTAGTAAATTTATATGCAACATTTATCAATCATCTTGTACAGTACCAGCTCATCATTCAGAAGGCAGTTAAAATTAATTAAAAGTGGCAAGAGGAAAGAAAGAAGACAATTAAGAAAGCAGAAATCTAGAGTTTAGAAACAAGTACTTGGAGCATTATGCTGAATCAGAGTAGCTCACTTTACCTCGCATGTATTTTTAAATCCAGAAAATACTCCCATAAATAATTACACATTATTTTCCAAACACAACTAAAATCTTTGCTGTGCTGCAGCTGGATAGAGATTTGTTTGCAACTCAAACATAGAGAGGTATATCCAGTCAAAACCCTTAAAACTCAATGTACTCAGAAATCCATTTCTCAAAGCTTTTAAAACTCTGCTTGGTAAACATACATGAAGCCATGTCCTCTGATTGCTAGGGACAATTACTCATGCAGTGATTCAGCTTTTCTGATGAATTCAGACTTGGTTCATGTGACTCCAGCGAGAGCTATGCTCCCATGTCTCAAAGTTTCTGGCTCTCTGAGGATTCTCTAAGACTGTCAGAAAACCCCTCCTGCGAGCTTGCCTCAAGTCCAGCACTTTCAACAGACCTAAAAGATTCCAAGCAGATGTGAAAAATCGAATGCTCTCTCTAGCAGTTAAACATGATGTGAGAAGTTATGCTTAAAAGCCAAAAATTAAGAAGCTCCTATGTCAGGGGCAGGTCTAAAAAAACATTAATCCTAACACAACAAACTAACTTCAGCATTTCAATTGAAGAGGTAGGATGCAATTTTTTTTCAATGAGTCAACTTTTCAGAAATGCAGAAGTTACTCAGGAGCCTGAAACTCATTTTTAATTTATGACTCCCTGTATTCTTCAGAAAGTGCAAGTAAGCTACAAAGATTTATGACTCCAGTCTGAGAGGGAGCTGGCTAGAATAATGAAAAGGCTCCAGCAGTGCTTCTAACTGAAGCATAATATAAAAGGGATGGCAGTACAGGGGTGAATACCACATTCCAATGTGTCTACAAGCACTTCACAAAATTTTAGAAACGCCCAGAATTTTTTTACTATACTGGATCATGATAAAAAACTTGAAAATGACAGGCTCTGACAAAACCTGCAAGGTTTATCTATAGCAGCACTGATGTACTTTTTTTCTATGGATAAAACATTCATACTTGAAAAAAATGGCAAAATACAGCACAGCATTCTATATCCATGGAGCTCTCATATCAGATTTTTAAAAAGTCTATAGAAAATATCACCACTTGTTCACTTCCATCTTAACTTTCCCACACCATTCTGCTTTAGTTTGATTTCCTCATTCTGGGAATTGCTGTGATGTATTCAATAGGTATCTCAAACAATGAGGTGCAATTCCTGGCACACACTTTGGACAGGCAGCTGTAGGACACCAACAGTTCCTTCAATATTTCCTCTCAGAAACATTTTTGCAAACCAAATGCAGCCACATGTATAGGTTTTACTTCAGTATCCAGGTATGGTTATTTTAGTTATTAATGTGAGGGGGAAATAAATAATTTCTCAACAAATTTGCCACCCAGTCCCCTCATGTATCTCTCTTCTCATACACTGAGCACTGAAGATTCTTTATAAGACACTTGTGTTCTCTGCATTTTTAAAGAACAGGAGATCACTGTCAAGTTACAAAGTGGTACAGAAGAAAAGTAATTCAGCTTGCAGTTTCTTCTTCCTCCCAAAGGAACCAGAAATTGTTGTTTAGGGAAGTCTGAACTTGTAACAATATGTGGTCAGACAGCACGGGGCATCTGAGTGCAGCCATGGAAGATGGAGAGGCAGGACCAGAAGCACAGTCCTGGGGGCTGTGTGAGAGCAGGGAACACCTCCTCCTGCAAGGCCTGACCAATTCTTCCCATTATGAGAATTAAGCAAACAAATTAAGATGGGAAACTCCTGGTTTAGAACCCAACTGTAAAGAAAGGGAAGATCACACAAAATCAAACTATTTTAAAATACCTTCCCCTAAAATTTTGGCTCCTTCATGTCTTTTTCATGACTTTTTATTTCTTGAAATTGTTCTCACTTGTAATTAGATCTCCTACCCATTAATGTCATCAGGCTTCCTGTGCTGCAGAGGAGCACAGAACACTCTCTAGTTATGTCACTGCTAAGTAAGTCTGGACTGCCCTGCATATGCCCCATCCCATTACCTTTAACTGCAGTTTTGCCAGAATTAAAACCATTTAATTGCAGAATTTCCTTCACCTCTCCTTCCTTAATTATAGACAGCCTGAGGAGCTCCCACCTCAGTCACCCCAGCCATCACCTTAGCCCTGAACTTTAAACCAGTTATGCTAAGCATCAGAAGGAAACAGCTTGGCATCAGATTACTTTTCTACTTTAAGGAATTTGAGGATTTTGTTCCCCTTTCAAACGTGAGTCTGCAGAGAATTTACATAGATGGGCAGAGCTGAGGTGAGGAGGTGATGACTCCCACACAGACTAACCCTAGCACTGGATACACAAGCCATTCCACAGGCTTTGCACTGCTCAGAATGGCAGACACAGAAATTCCTGACTTTCTGGAGTAATTTTCTGGAGCAATGAAACAATTGCTTAGAAAGGCAGCTAGATGGATTTCAAGTTTATTTTGTCCAGGGGCATGTGGAGTGTGAAAACTGAGTAATTTCTTTACAGCAACTGAGTTTTCCTTTCAGAAATTATGACTTGAGGAAAAGCAGCACCCTCAAAAACTCATCTGGGCCAGCAGCTGCAAAAGGCTGAGAAGGACTGAGAAATAAAACAAAATTTAACATGCCTTTCCTCTTTCCTTAACATATGACAGATTTGTTTGTCATTCCCTCAACACTTTCACAGGCATTGAGTGACAGGCAGATTGACAAGAATTCACAACACTGCTGTCAGCATTCTACCAGCCCAAAGAAGTGGCTTGGCCATAGAAAACACTGCTATTTAATTAAATTTGGCTACGCTTGCTCAAAAGAATAGAACCAACTTCCATTTATTTCTACTCCGCCTGAGTATGATGAGACAAGAACATACCATGAAAAATAGGTAATTTCAAGGCTTAAAAGTATCTTAAAATGACCAAAACCAAACTCATTTAAGGGCAACACCTTTACTGCATTGAGAGCTTTAGGTTTATTTGTAGACATTGCTACAAAAGCACCATGATAAGTGTTTAGTAAATAAGGGAGAAAGGTACTTTTTTTAAAAACACCTAGAAGGCTTATTAGGTAGTGTCAGATTGAGATTATTTTATCCCTTTTAAAAGTACTCAGTGGTGTTTTGTGTGTATTTCAGCTATTTTGTGTGTATATGCTTATGTGCACACATATGCAAGGAATTATAAGCCTTCAAAATTATTGCAAATTACCTTAAGCATCAAAGAACTACTACTTCATTATACAAACTTGAAAAGCTATAGAAATCATAAAAAACCTTCCTCTGCTAATTGTCACAAAGGGATTATACAAAGAACAATGCTGCAAACTGGTGAAGAGTTCTCAACTTCACAACATCATAAGAACTTAACATTGGACAAAAAGAGAATGAAACATTAGGGCAAGTGAAGACAGCAAATATTCTTTTCTGTGTAATGTAACTAGGAAGCACATATTGAACAGCTTAAGCTGCAGATATCTGGTATTTCCGTTTTCATTTTCAGTTTCACTCTGTACCAAAGAACTTCCACTTTCACTATAACAGAAGGCCCTGTTAAAAACACAGACTGCTAGAGGTCCAGCTGCAGGCCAGGATAAAAACAAAGCTCCTCACATTACAAAGTAACTAAACCAAAATAATCAAGGCCCCTAAACAGAATATATGCAATTAAAATGTATTTTGAATTGAAGTTAGAACACACAAACTTAGTCAAACCTATTTCTTCCCTATGGAAAAAGATTGGTTGCTGACCAAACCCAGATGATTTTTCTCTTCCTGCTATCTACTTGTGCAGTGCTTTGTCAGCTGAAACTCCTACTGTCTCTCATGGACCTGTGTGATGAAAATAAAAGTCAAAACATTTTGTTTTGTCTTGCCTGTCTATCAGCACAGATAAAGAACTAAGAAAATGGTAGTAAAAAAAACTTCATTCCTTTCAGAGGTTCAGGAGAGGTGGCTGGTGTGTCTGGAGAAGAAGGGAGCAACAGAACAGAACAGAAAATATTATTTTTGTAATATTTTACTGCTTGAATTCTCCAATGACTAAGGACATTATAACCTAAAAAAATGAAAAACCAAAGTAACAGGACAACAATCCCATGCCTTCCTCCCTCAAAAAACCACCACAACAATTATGTTCTTAGAAAAGCTCTTGTGACATGAAAAATTCAAGAATGTCATATGCCAAAAGACAAATCAACATTCAGTCTTCAGCCAAAGATGCAGAGGATGCAGGTACTGTCCCCAAGAGAGACACCCTGTCATCCCACACAGAGAAATGGCTGCTTCTCACTCTGTGACTGATGACAAAAATCTCATTAACTCAAATCACTTCCAACCCCAAAACTACAACTACAGCTGATCAAAAGCAATGCAAACTCCTCTCTACGTACTATTGCTTCAAATAAAACATGTGGCAACTTAAGTCTGTTAAGAAATGGTCAGAGCTCATTCTATGTGATTCTGCCTATAAAAATAAAGTATCCTCACAACCCTAACTGCCTAAGTGGTTTTAAATTTTTTTTAAGATTATAATTCACACATTATGGTGATTCTGCTTACAGCCAAAGGGCCTGAGAGGCCCTATGTTTATCCAAATATCTCCTACCTTCTAGGATGTGGAGGAGTATATTTAGATAGTAAATGACAAGTAACTGAACATATTAAGAATAAAACTAAAGTTTTTTTCATTTGTTATATTCTGTTCACTACGTAATGGAAGAATGCTGTGCAATTACATACTTGGCAAACCATTGCCTACAGAGAGAATGTTTTAGGCAGAAGAGTAAAGAGTAAACCAGAACCTCACAAGATTAAGGAAAAATGTGGAATTATTACTACAAAATGGAGAAGGATGAGGAAACAAAGAAAGAAGCAATGAACTGGCAAAGTTTTATGTTCCATCTTCAGTAAAACAGAAGAGGACAGTACAACAGAGCATTCAAAAGACTGCAGCTCCCAAAAGGCCATTGCATCCATATCTGCACAATTAGCTCTGCAACAACCTCATAAAATATACAGTGAGGTAAAGACTACTGAGGGGGAAGAGGACACAAAATATCTACATCAAAACAGAAAAGCAAACAAACTCTATTCTGAATTGCCTTGTTAAGTTTTTCAGATTTGTAATTGTTTTATACCAAACTAGAGATTTAACTAAAATCTTCCAAATTCAATTTTGAGAGCAATTACATTAAATTACTTCATCAAGTTATCTTTCACTTTTTTCTATTACTAACCACTTACTTAATGTCTTCTATCACTAAAAGGGGGTCAAATCTGACAGTGTGAAAAATTATGTTTGCAGAAGACAGTATATTTTTATCTTCCCGCCACAACCCAGATTAATTTTTTCCCCTCAACATGCTCAGATGGTTAACCTATAAAATAATGTCAAAAATGCTGAAGAAAATCACTGCACATCTGAAAACTCTTCTGTGCTGGCTGAGGCTATTTGAAACCACATATCAAGTTTTATCACAATGGGTTTGCTTTCTCTGTTGCTTCCCACAAACTCATCTAAAGCAGTCAGTGGACAGCAGGTTGATTATCACCATGCAGGACCCTTCTCTTTAGGAGAGAAAGCAAACAAAGACAATATAAGTCGTTTAAGTTTAGACAGGGATTCAGAATGTAGGTTGGGGATTTTAAAACCAGACAAGTTCAAATTTGTCTTTCAAACCAAGCTGTAAATTCTTTTTTTTTCTGGCTTTGGTTCCCTCATTAGCAAGTCTCTAGCAGATGAGAAAATTTCATTTAAAACCAAATCTGTCTGCTAAAATCAGCAGTCTCCCTTTACCCAAACACTATATAAGCAAGTATTTCGGACATAAACTTCACACGATATTTTAGTAACTAGGACACAACTCTTCTTTCAGAGTAAAGAGCTGCAGAGAAACAGATTCCATCACTCACAGATTCAGTAAAATGTGGGATCTGGAGCACTTCCCAATCCTCAGTCCTTCTTAAAAACACAGATATTAGCTTCTTTCAGCTGTTTTACTGAATTTCTGCATTTTCATTTAGATGACCTCCTAAATTTTAAGTTACTGGCTTATTAATGAAAGGTTCTATGTTTCAGAAATTTAAGCTAGATAATGTTTGATCATAACGAATACACTCGCCTTTTATACTGAGTATTAGAAAAAGATTTCTGCCTATATCCTGTGTATCTAACCTTCACCCACCCCCAAAGGTTTAAACTTTTGATGTGGTATCTGGGTATACAAGACAGTGTGGATACAAGATGCTACAGAAGTCTGTAAAAACATGACTGCAGAGTCATGAGGAACTCTGGCATGAGAAATTATTATTTCTGAACAATTTCCATATGAACTTCACACAGGATAACAGAATGAAAGCTAAATCATCTCAGCATACCTACAGATTTTCAGAATGCCATATCCATATGTAGCTTGTTATCTGCATGTACCATGGTTTCACATTCTTCCAGATCAGAATCTGTAACAGGACCTTGTCTTTAGCACTCTTGTACACCCTTACAGAGTTTTACCAGGACACCTTCTGAACAGGTATCTTCCTCATGGCAGCTCACAAACATCCAGGACAGCATGTTCTGAATCCTAATATTGTTAGAAAACTGAAAAACTCAAGTCCAGTCAGCACTGCCAAAAGGCCACTAGATTTACAGGACACTGTTTTCTGGTGAAGGCAGAGACTTATCTCTACTTTTTTTTTTTAATAACCTGAACACTTCTGAAGGCAGCTGACTAAGCTTAAACAGAACAAATGATTATTTAGCATAAAAGGGCTCTATTTTGACATAGTCCAAGTACTGCTTTGCTTTAGAGATCAGACCTTTAAAATGAATTCCCATACCTAAAGGCAGGCACGAGAAGTTTCACAGGTTCTGCTGTTACGTTTACCTAGCAGGTCCTCCTCTTCTACAGATGAAATATCAGATCAGTGGTTAATAAGCCTAAGACAGGTGGCTGGAAGACAACCAAGAAAATCCTGAACAGATAGACATTACCTTAACTTGGCAATGCTTATTTCTGAAACATCCTTTATTTCCAGCAATAAAGATGTACAGAAAACTGGGAAACTCCAACCCCATATGAGTATTAAAATAGGGCAGTCTTTGCAGTGCAAAATCATGATGCACGTAACCAAAGTGCTGTCAATTCCACCTGAACTAGGATCCCAAATCTTTTCACTTCATCACTAGCATCCACAACATACACTCAAGTTGACATTTATTTACCAAACAAACAAAACAGGAAAAATAAACAAAACCAAGCTTTTCTAGCATTAGTTGCTGCTATGAGGTCACAAATTCCCTTCCTCACACAAGCACAGCAGGGCTTGTTTAACAAAAATATAAGCAAGATTCAGTTTTCCCTCTTCCAGTGAGCTTTCAAAATAATAATTTTTAAAAATTGTCCTTCTGAGAAGGGAATTAATTTCTGATTACTGACAACATACAGTTTTAGCTACTACTATTTTATGATGCATGGGAGCACAACTCCTTGTAGGTACTTTAAATGTTCACAAAAAGCAAAAATATAAGTTAGCCCAGTTGGATCTCTTTATTTATAACAGAAAGATGATGAAAGATGGTAATAGGCAAACATAAAATTAGTGTCTGTGGACAAAGACCTCTTTTGGAGAACCTAAAGTCCATCTGTCCTACATGAAATCCACCCTGAAAAAAGCAAACTTGTAAAGGAGGCTGAACCCACTGCTCCTAGACAGATCAAAATATTTTGCTTTTGCTACTTTGCCTAAGGATTACTACAAAATATCTTTCTTTCTTGACACAAGAGGGCTATAGGGGCCAGAAATTACATCTGGTACAGATCACTAATGTTTCTCAAATATCTGCCTGTAAATCCATCCAAGTAACACAACCCTGAACTGCAGATCTAACTCCTTGCTACATGCGAGACTTAGACATGCATTATTTTGGTTAAGCAGAACACTGAGCAGGGCAACAGAAAGGCTTTGCCATATCTTGAACAAAAAAAAAAACAAACAGTGAAACAAGCAGCAAATTCCTTGCCAAACCAATCCACAGTGGTCAATACAGGAGGAGGAAAAGGAAAAGCTGAGATTTTAAACCATTTCAATCACGACATTACCTGTGCAACAACTGAGAATAAATCTGGTCAGCTTATAAAACCAGAAATTGCCATTAATCTCTCAACACCATCTGCTGCTGACATGTAAAGGGAAGTTAGTTCCTCCAAAGATGGCTTACTCACCACTTTACTTCATCTGTCATGTCCACCATAATGTCCAAAACACCAAAATAAAATAGAAAAATCTCTGGAATGCACAAACCAAAGATAAATATGGAAAAATGCAAGAGATGCTAACATTCTTTGAATTTGACTTAGCTATATCTGGTCAGGTCTCTTCTACAGAAACCTGGCTCAGTGCTCAGAAGCAGTCAGAAATCAATCATATGCTAAGTATTATTTATAATGAAAAATAATGAAATTGAGAACAATATAGAAAACCATTAACATGCCACTGTATGCATTCACAAGATATTTATATTCTGAATGTCCGCTACTGTTCTGCTTCTTTATTCTAAAAAAACCACACGACAGCAGAACCCAAAGGGCAGCACAATTCAGAAACAGGATAACATGAAGTAGCATTCTGGAATTGCTTCTATAATATGTGGAACAACACACCAGTACTGGACAAGTTAAAATTAAAAATAGAGCAGGTTTGTGAGAAATCTATACAACAACCAGTAACAGAAGTCCATGATCCCTATTTCTATTACTATGAGAGGATCGAGCAAAATGAGTAGGTAGCAAATTGAAAAGGTGAAAGAGCTGCTTTACTGCCCTGTTACTTAATGTACTGGATGCAAAAAGCTCACACTGGCTCAAAAAGAACCCGAGGTCTCCTTCCATGAATTTAGCCATCTACAGCCATTAAATACAAAGTCACCAGCTCCAGAAACCTCTGAGTCACAAACTGCTGGAGGCTGAATATATGCAAAAGGAGCATCACTCTATGATTTGTGGTATCTGTATTCTCCATTATGCCTCCTCCACTGAACCCTACCCCGAGCTGAGGTTCTGAATTAAATGGCTCCTTGATCCAGCTTGGTAGTGCTATTCTTAGACAGTATTTTTGTCAACACTCCAAGATATTATTTCCTACTTCATTTCTCCCACCAATGTGTTTACGAAGTCAGAGGACAAAAAATGTATTTAGCTAACACTTATTGAGACAACAGTTTTACGTAAGATGTGTACTTAATTCAGCCACTTTTATATACAAGAACAAGAAGTCTGGTATAGAAAGCCTGAACAAATACTCAGGTTTTCTGCAATTAATTTTGTAGCCACTCTGAGAATACTCACAGCCTCTAACCTCCCTTCAAATCAGTATAGTGCTTTTTAGTGCTTCTTAAAGAACAAGTGGTTCTTTAAGATACTTTCCCAATGAGGCATTAAGAAAAAACAATTTGAAGTACTGAAGTAACAATTACTGCTGCACATGGTGAGCTGCTTAGAACTAACAAGTTCTCAAGGCTTAGCTAAACTTAATCCTTTCCTAAGGGCTAATGCAGAACAGTATTTCAGAAACTCTTCCAAAAAGAGTAAGAAGTTATTTCTCTTATTCCTGAAGGGATCACCCAGAAGAGATTTTTAGGATTACTCCTTCTCCTTTGGGATCCTGGCCTGTGCTATCACTCACCTGAAGACAGGATCTGATACCTCAAACCAGTCTATTAAAAAGGAAAACACAACTGAGTTCATTTTATCCTACAACTACAGATACTGACTCCTGCGGCAGCTTAGCTGCACATTCTGTGACAAGTACGTTAACTGTACTTTACCAGGAATCCCTAACAACTGATGATAAGAAACAATCAAGTCCTTCCCCTGAAAACACATACTTATTTTACTCGTTTTTATTTTTGAAATTAAGACAAAACGAGCAATCTTGGGATCTGACTCTATCATCTGCAATGGGATAATAAAACATTTGATGAACTCCATTCTCCAGTATTACAAAGGGAACTTGTTTTGTGCTGGCCTCTACTGATTAGATGCAAACATCAGAAAAATATCATCACCTTCAGTGGGTCCCCAGCTTCCTGTATTTAGCTACCACAGACAATTAGAAGATCATCCTCAGACTGTTTCAGTTCTACCCTTACTGGGTTTTTAAATCTTTGCCAGTATGTAGATATTGGATATAATGGAGCTAGCCAGAAAGTTTTTCTCTGTGAAGACAAAATGGCAACATAAACATATGACAAGGACCTGTGGAATTTCTCCAGCAATTTGCAATTCCCCCTCCCCCCGTGCAGCTACTGCAAGGTCATTATAGGTCATATCCTGCAGAGAGAGAGAGTAAAAACCTGCCAAGTTTCTGGTATAATACTAGAAGAGAACTACAAGAAAAGTGGATAGAAAGCTATGTGGAAGGTATAGTTTTTGGATCATGTACATGTATTACACAGCTGGAAACCTAAACCAGCAAGTAGAGCAGACTGTGAACTTCCAGGTTTGCTCTGGACATAGTGCTGCTGCTTTTGGGAGCTACTGCACCCGTGCTGGGAAGCCAGGCCAGGAAGCCCAGCCAAAAGGGCAAAATGCCACTTGTAGGCCCATCCCAGCTTCTGCAGAATGAGCCCAGATGTGCCAGGATCACATACTGGGCTGCTCCCACAGTCAGAGAGCACAGATCTACCCTGGGACCCACGGCATGAGAGCTGCACACGTATGTACTCTCTGTTTCCTGTACAGAAACTCCGCATTGCTCCAGGGATCGTACTTCAATTTGTGCACATTAACACATGAAATAAACCTCTGCTGTCCTCCAAACAAGATTGTTTCACTTCTAACACAACCAATGCGTAAGAAAATCTCATTCCTAAATGGTAGTGCCAACAGTGACCCCAAAAAACAGCCAGGACAAATCCCAGTCCCAGAGCACCCTGGCACACGAGTAGCTAGAAGAGCCCACGAGTCTGGCATTGACTGAAACCTCTAACATGAGATACTCACCACCCATAACATCCAGGGGTGCAGCGCCTTGGCAGTAAAATTGTGAAACCAAGCCTTATCATGAGGCCGGGATTTTAAAGTAAACTCCTCAGGTGGAGAGATACTGGGGCAGAGGGAAGAAAGGTGAAAAGAGGAAGGGGAGGATGAAAGAGCCACAGGTTGTCCCACTTCATCTCCTTTACCCTGGGAAAATGAAAGCATTACAGCTGTTTCTCAGAGGCCTGGAAAAGCTGGTGGTTATCAACAGAAATCTAACTCACATCAGAACTGGGCAGATCACATTTATTCCCAGCTGAAAACTAACTCGCAGACGAAGTTTTAAATAGCTTTCATTTCTGTTAACAAAAAAATGCCCAAACAACAAGAACACCACAAACAGCAGAGCAATGGAATATTTGTTATGTGATATGCCTCTCACCTCAGTGCAATAGTAACCTGCTGTGTCCATCAGACAGATATAATTACCCTACACAAAAGGCAGCATTTTAAACATGGTGATTTTTGCTGAATCAAAAGAGTAAGAGGCTGGACAACAAGAAATTGAGAGAGAAACCAGCTGAAAAATAAAACCAGACAAACAGGTTCTGCATTAACTTGTAACCTACAATGAACAGGTATCTGAATGCAAAATTAATCAGCTTTTACTCTAAGGATATTTACCTAATTTCCACTTTGCAGCCACAATCAGCTATGTAAAACCACAGTATGATGCACTAACATTAAGGCTTTGGATGCTGGCCAGGGAGTAACAGCTAGAGCCTGAAACCAAAGAACACTGATACTAAGATATTACAGTTATCATCACAGAAAACACATGCATGTCACAAGCCTGACAAGTACATGTGAACAAACATTTGAAAAATCTCCTTCACATATTCCCTCATATTTGTTTCCCCTTATTTTAAACCTGCACAGTTGCAAACTCTCCCTACGAGAGAAAGAGAAGCCCCAGGTTTTTTACAATCAAGGAGTTATGTCATAAAATAACATCTTGCAACCTTTACATACTTCTCCTTTTGACCTTTGTGCTTTAAAGTGCACTATGCTAGGGAAAAAAAAGAAGCCAGAAGTGTGATCCTCTGTTTCAAACTCTCTGAAAAGAACAGGTTGCAATATTGCAAGGCCTGAGATCAAGCAGGTGGTTGCCTTGATTGGGTAGCTCAAGGGTTTTGGCACAAAAGCAAGTAACCCTATCACCCACCAGCCACCAAGCCCCCAACCACCCCAGGAAACAGTGTTGATGTGGTTTTCTCCTGACCATTTCTGCCCAAAAGATAACTCAAAGAAGCCAGCAAAACGTTTCTTTTCATTTTAAATGAACTGCACACCAGGAAAAATTAGAGGCCACTCTCAATGGACAACCAATGTAAAAGGCTTCAGAACAAACTACATAGGTGGACATATTAAATATCACCTCCTCTTTCTGAAAAAAAAAAACAAAAAAAACCAAACTAACAAATCTACACAAATATGCTCCAGTTGTCAATGCTAGTCCAATTTCTCCTTATTAACAATGAGCTGGACAAAGAATTACTCGAAATATCACTTCTGTCCATACCTTTTACCTCTGAGTAATGATTCAGGAAAGTCTGAACCAGTAGCGTTAAAACCAGTCTCCTTTACTAAATTAAGGAATACAAACTCTTCCTGAAAACATGAGTATTGAAAATTTTAGGATAAATTATACATTCAAACCATAAACAAATAATAAATATTTCTGACCCCTGGAAACACATTTACATAGTTCTGTGAACTCATTCATTATTTAGTTTTATTGAAAAGAACTGTAAATAAAATCCGCAATACAGCAGTTTTGTTTCTTCTCTGTATGTGCGACCTTGCAAGAAAGTAAGACTCAACAGGGCTGTGTTAATGGTAGGACTGGAGGGTCTTAGAGGTATTTTTCAACCTATGATTCCATGATTAACTGCAGCTGACAGAAAACCGTAACGTACGTTCTGTGTTTAAGGTGTGCAAAACCAGGACCTTTCAACGATCCAAAGCATTCGTTAACATTCACCATTGTTATACAACACCATTCTGAATTATTCACCGAGAAACTTAATATACATAGAAGTATCCCTGCTATGTAGGGTTTTTCCTCTGAGATAAAGTTATGGCAAACCACATTCCTTTAAATGGAGTCTAGCAACAAAAGCTAAATAAAGGGGGAAAAGGGCTCACAGCAGAATTCTTATTCACAACTTGGTAATAAGGCAAATTAAAAAAAGTTTAAACATTTCTGCCAATGTTTAAAAGAAGTAAAAAACTGAAGAGCTTGACCACAAAACTAATAGCACCAAATACAAGATCTAGATATTTTCAATTAAAACAAGTCACTGGGTTATAGCAAGCAAAACCAGCCCTTTTCAGATGACAAACAGGCATAGGGACTACATTCCAATTGCCAAAATGTGATGGCAAAGAGGCCGGCTGATCAGCCAATGGACTGCTGAGTACATTTTTCTTTTAATTCAGAATCAGAAATAGAGAAAAATGTAGTTTTTTTCTTGAAACATCTGCTTATTAAGAAGCCAGAGTACCTCATTCTCCAGGAGTTAAAGACCATCTCTAAATGTAGAGGCCTCCTCAGCTCCCTTGCTGAGATGCACATCCTGACTAGGTCTTGGCTACATGTCTAGTGGAAGTTTCTGTTTCATACATTACATACTTCCACATGGCCTGATTTGCTCTGGAGACTTACTTTACTGATATGGAAACAGAATTTACGGGGTATTCCTATCCTGGGGAAGAAACAGGTACCAGAACTAGAGTGCATCTGTCCTTTGTTGAGACAAAGAGAGGCACAGAAAATTACTCCCCCCGTTTGTGAGAGGCACCTACTAAATGCCTGAAGATGAGCATACAAACACTGAAATTCCTGCATGATTAACAAACCTCACAAAACACAGGAAACATAAAAAAGTACTACCTTCTTTTCAGTGGTGCTTGAAGTCTTTGATACTAACGCTGTTTCAACAAGACCCTGCTCAAGTAAGGAGTCATATTTTATGCTTCTTTTTCTGCTTCTCCTCTCCTTGTTTGCTGGCTTTTGTTCATTTTCCTCTGACTGAGACACATCTGCACCATTGTCTCCACAAATGGAGGATTCGAAAAGAGGCTTCCCATTCATGTAGGTTTTAGTGATTTTCAGCTTTATTTCTGGAGAGCCATTCTTGATAGGAGTAGTGTTAGGGGGTGTTCCAACTCCCTTTATTTCCTGAGGTTCAAAGCGCAGCTTGGCATCTTGGGCCCCGGACTCGCCATTAAACACCCGAGAGGTCAGATCTTTCAATTTATCAGCTGGAATAAATGGAAGAGTCTCATGGCCATTATATTTTTGCATGACACCTTCCTGTAGAGTGGCAGAAAGTTGTGCTTTTCCCAAATAGACAGAACATTCACGATTCACTTCACAATTCTGAGGTTTCCCATTGGTATTTCCAAGGATCTCCGGTACCTGCTTCATTTTGATGCAGTTAATTTTTTGAGTTAACAGTTGAGAACTTCTTTTGATGCTAAAGTCCATTCAGCCCAGATGTTTCCAGTCTTACACTGCTATATTAAGACAAAAAGACAAAAAATATTTTTTTTTAAATGTCAAAAGCTATCAAGTATTCAGATAGACATCAGCACTAATATAAAACTTAATGTACTTCATTAGTTTTACTAAAAAAGAGCTTTGCTTACAATCCTTAGAGGCAAAATGCCTCAGTATCTGTTAACATGCATTACAAAAAAAGTCCAAGAAAAACAGATCAATGAATCGCCAATTTTATTAAACTGAAAGTGGAAAGCAAAATCACAGCTTTCAGTTTAACCATTTGTTAACCACCTATAGCATGAGTCTTGCCTACAATAATTACACAAAGGTACTGCACCATATAGAACAAATAAGAGGTTAGACCTAAGATGGTATCATTAGTAACAACATAAAACAGATGAGTTTATCTGCAAGAGGTTGTGCCAGCACAGAAACCCCACAGGCTGCGTTCCTGTAGCACCTGCACCACGGAGAGCAGCATCACAAGCTTCCCTTCCTCACTCTACAAACAGACCAATCTTCCATCAAAACACACCCCCTGCAGAAACACTACAGCCCAGACAGTCTCCAGACATTTCCCAAAGCATTCTGGCTGTAAGAATGAATAAAGAGTGAGCCTTCTGGGCCAGAAACACCAGCCCACTGAGAAATAGCTAATCCTTCAGGCCAGTGACTATACTGGACAAAATTTAAATTATCATAGCAACTGCTGGAATTTCAGATTTTTCATGACAACAATATCATCTACCACCCACTTTTCATACAGAAATTTGCAAACATGCAACAAGCTAAAACTGCACTATTTTCTGCCCTACACAGGTTCTCCAAGGGTTCTAAAAGCTAACCCTGCCTATTTCAACATTATACCACTGTAGCAAACAAATCGATCTGGCAGAATGACTCCTTTGTGCTCCTACACCAGGCAAGATGATGGTTTCAATTTTTAAAATTCACATGCATAGATTCTTAATATTACCAGGTCCAGTATATAGATGATATAGAAAAATACACCATCATAAATATTATGAAAGCTCAGCACAATGATCATCATATCCATGCTCAAGGTAACCAATTTCATATATGATTAAGTCCAAGGACTGTCACATCGAATCAAAATTTCATCAAATCTAGTCTCATGTGCTTCCAAAAAAGTGCAGCAAAACCCATGATGAATAACTATTGAATTGTCAGTTGCCATGGGAGAAATCACTTCTGAATCTCACCTTGTTTATTAATGCACACGGTTCTAATGCTTACAACTGGCATACTCCTCCAACTTGCATTTCTGATAGCTCTACATCAGGAGTAACAATGTAAACATGTTCATAACTGAGCACTGCTGTAGCCTGGCAAAGCTTCCTAAAGATGTCAAGCCTGAATTCAAAGCAGCTGACGAACATGCAACCTTTTCATTTACAAAGACAAAGAAAAAAATTAAAAATCATAACTCCATCACTCCTTAGCAAATGCTCCCATCTCCCTAACACGCTGCTCTAAAATATCTACAAGATAAAAGGGTATCTTTCCACACAAGCTATATAGACTCATTTGAGAGATGAAAACCCTTTTTGCTCCAGGCACAAACAGCAGTCTGAAAATCTGGCATTAAACAAGGTAAGAACGGCAAATGCACCTAAACTCCAAGTGAATCTGCAAGACAAAAAGTTCTAATCTTTCTTTAGTCAGACGAAGTCTGAATTACCAATAAGATCTCTAATAAAATGAGTAGAAAGCAGGCAACTATATTAAATCTTCTTAAGAGGAATCAGAGATAAAAGGAAACTCAAAACTCAATCAGAACAGAATAAATGACTAAATCTAAAGAGAACTCAACGTCCTTTCACAGTATCTTCTCTAAAAACATGGACATGAGACAAACTCTCAACCCAATTAATAACATGACAGTGTTTCAAGCTGTGATTCAGCAGTTTTAACTGAAATCATATTTCTCCTAAGAACCAACTAGTGACAAATTCTGTAATTTCTGGGCAAAAGGCAAACCTGCTGGGTTTGTCAAGCAGAGTGTAAAATTCCTTTAAAAAACCGCCAAAACCAAGAACAAAACAACCAAAACACTGGACTGCTGCTCAATCTGTACTTCCTTCCCAGGGATTCCTAACGGAGTAAGGCAGAGATTGGATTTGGGATCGAAGTTCCGAATTCCCTCCGGGGCAGCAGCGCGGCTCCGTGCGGCCGCAGCGCCCTCCAGTGGCTGCCGGGCCCGGCGCGGCTCCTCCCGCCCGAGGAACAGCTTTTAGGAGGGCTCCCTTAACTGCTGATCAGGGTATGGATTTCTGCATCTGCCATCTGCGTTTTCTAATCCACAATTTGTTCCGTGCTGCTTAATAATAACTCTTACTCTCATCACATACGTCTTGAAGCTACAAAGCTGTCAAAATTGAGGCACACCTCCAAAAAGGCAGTAAATAATCCAGTGAGACTGTGTTACTGGTGCACTCGATCTCAGGACACTGGATGAATTACAACAGCTGTCTCAAGAATATCAAAACATAAAAATCGCCATAGCCACAGAATAACTTAGGCTGGAAGGGATTTCCTCAGATCATCTATTCCTACCCCTTGCTTAAGCCAGATCAAACTTCTCAAGGCCTTGTCTGAATCATGACCCACAGATAACCAAGTTAAAAGCTATGGCTTAAAAAAACCAAGTTATTCTCTTTCTAACTAATGAAACTAACTGTACGCATTCTACATCACAAAAACAAAAAACCCCAACCAACCAAACAGAAATATCCCAGAAAAAAACAAAACAAAACATAACAAAAGACCAATAAGGCCATGCAGTGGAAAACCCTGAACTTTTAGCAGTTACCTTGATTTGCCCAAACCATCTGAAGATACACAGATTTCAAGAACTTCGAGTGAAGTTTCAATTAATGATCCTCACTAATACAGGTCACTAAAAACAGCTGAAAGCACTGAAAAAGGCTCCTCAAATCACTGGAGCCTAGAGGCAACAAATCCAGGAGTAATACTGGTAAAAGGAAGTTAATGTACGCACAACAATTGTAAATGGGAAAATGAAGACAAAGGCAGTAATTTGAAACTGTAAGATATCAGAACCAGGACGTACAGATTATAAAACATGGAAAATAGACCATGTTTGTCAAAGATTTAATGGAACCAAATGAATAGAGGCTTAGAGGCAGAATAATGGGCTAAAATAACAGATGTGAGTACCTAACAGAAAATATAATCCCATGGGGAGATGAGACATGTAGACAGCAATTTGCAGGTTAGTCACCATCTCTAGGACAACCAGTGGGATGGAAATTAGTGATACACATCTCAGTCCTCCTTGCAAAAAAATAAGCTGCATTGTGGGGTCTGGGCAAAAGAAAGAAGTTAGAAAATCTATTCATGGGAATAACAAAGGGTTTCAGGAAAGAAGATCAAAAGTGAAGCCAGGTACATTTTGCACCACCTTTACTACACAAAACTTCATGGTAACACTGTGAGAAGAAGAAGAAAAAGGACCAGGCCCTTTGTGAGAGGAGGAGACAGAGCAGAAAAGAAGGGGCAAGGAGAAAATAACCACCACCACCAACAACCAAGCAGTGCTGCTGTGAGTTTGCAATTAACGCAAGGAGATCTAGAAGACAAGACATGAAAGAATGAAATAAGATAGACCACAGACAAGATCTGGCTGATTCAAGTTGTAAGAGTAAGGTCCTGGAGCAGCTGAGCATACAATTAGGTTTGGTGGCTAAAATCAAGTGCACTCATGCTGGACCACGGTATCACACAGAAGCAAAAGCAATCCCTTATCTTTTTCTAGATGACTCCATATCTATTGAAAAGGAAAGTGGGGGGAGGGCAGGGAAAGGAAGGGGACAAAAGCATCACACACTAGTAGCAGCTAATGAGCTTAAGCCAGTATGGTCCCATACTGAATGTCTGGTGACCCAACAAGCACCATTTTCACTAACAAAGGGGGAAAAAACATTATAACCAGGAGTCTGCTGAATAAACATGGTATTTTGGCTTGTGAACAGATAGCTTTCAGCATGCAAAAGATTTCTTATCAGATGAAGGTCTCAAATTTTTAATCAGACAATGACAACTGCACAACCCTTGCAGTGTCTTTGTACACATTTTCATACTAAAAAAAAGCAGGTTCTATATAAGGTAAACTATCTTGCAGACATTTTAAATCACACATTAATTACTTGGAAGTTCATCATCTGACAGGAATCATGAGTCAGATACAGTTACTGTGCATGTCAGATTTCTCCTTCACTGTCCAGGCCGCTATCATTTATGTGATATTTATTAGCCATTTCTTCCATAGCTGTTGTAATTTCAGAGATGCTTTTCTGGTGTGTCAGAAATAATGGAGTACTCCATTCCTTTCAATTCTGCCAAAGGGAGGGAACTGAGTAAATAACCACCAACAAGCATCTCTATTAAACATCACTTTTGTTTTGTCTAAGGGTTTTCTTACTCTAGTGAATTACTCGGGGCAGGCACAGGGAGGTGGGGGAAAGAAGGGAGGATGACACACCTCAACACAAATTCACAGTAAGAACTTTATCCACAAAAGCTATTTTTATTACCTATAAACCAGGCTTTCAGCTGGCACTAAAAAGCTAATAGATAGCTGCTGGTTTTTTGTGTTGATTGCCTTCTGATAAGGGTTCTCCATTGTCTCATCAACTTTAAGACAAAAGGTTATTCCTATTTTCAGATCAGAATGAGAGAAAATACTTAACGAGATTAAGAAGGTTACAACACTTTTTTTACTAATACATTTGAAAACTTGAATATGCTTACTCATCTTGTATAAAACCCCTAAAATATCAAATAGGAGTAGATAAATATTTACAATCGTGTAGCACACTATCACTGTTCTTCACTGCATTAAAAACAATGAAAAATTACTACAGAATCTAAACAGAATTTTATTTTAGAAGAAAACACAACTAAAAATCACATTGCAAGTTTGGCCAGAAGTTGTCACAAACCAGTTCTAGCCAGAAAATTCAAAAGCATTATCTCTCATGAAAAAAACCTTTACCATTGTAGTTGAGATAGAATTGAAAATAAGTATAACCAAATCCTTCTAAAAATTTATGAGTCTTAGGAAAGTTGAAAAAAAAGCATTTGTCCAAAGGAGATGATTTTTAATGTAAAAGCACCTGAAGTAAAGACTTCATTAATCTAGCAGTAGATATAACAAGACAAAGCACATTTTGAAAACTCTGTGGAAAAAGTTAGTGTACGTACAGTTGCACTTACTACCCAATATTGCTTGCCACCAAATATTTTTCTTGGGAAAAAAAAAAAATCCATATTTTTAAATTTGTTTTGGATTTGCTTTTTTTTTCCTGATAGATAAAATTTCTGAGCTTTAATGTCACATCCTATTTTGATGAACCAAAACAAGTATTTACTTCCTTCTTATCAAGACAATAGGTAATATCAACTTGTACATTTAAGAACTGTAGAATGGAAAGCAATTTCTTCCCTTTAAATACCACCTGCTACTGCAGAAAGCAAGCTTACAAAATGGATGGACTTGCTTTTTTGTTCTTCCTTGGGAAAAGCTTTTGCAACCAAACCTTTTCTGTGGACAAGGCTAGAAGATTCTGTAAGAGGATTCCTCCCCGTGAGTTCCTTTTCTTAAAATCACAGAAGTATTTTTTCCACTGCTGTAGAAATTTAATGTCAGTTCCACTCATGCTGCTGGAGGTGGGTGAAGCAATGAGATACATTTGAGTAAATCAAATTCTTCTAAGATGTTGTAATTTTGTCTGAAGAGAGACTACACATACCACTGTGGTGGGACCACAGATCAAACAGAAAAAAATGGTTTTTCCTCTGCACATAAGCAGGGAGGAACACTGGTGCCTAAAATGGTAGGAACGAGTGAATATAACACCAGTGTTTAATAAATACAAAAAGGCAGCCCCCAGACCTGAGACTTTTCTGTGTCCTGAAGAGCTCCAAAGGGAATGGTCCCTCTCTAGCAAAATAGGACTCGACAATTCAATACTTCCTCAGTTTAGGACTTTCCTCATCCATGAAATGATGTCTCTCCTTGTCTTTCACGCAGGCCAGAGTTGTGCACCTGGCACCTACGTAGCTTGGGAACAGAGAACCAAACACAATCACACAATCTCAAACAGCACAGCACTTCAGTGCAGAGTTCCTTATTTATACTGATTTTTCACCTGGTCTAACACTACTTCAATTTCCCTTATCTTTTAAAATCCCACTGCCTTTTTTTGTCAGCATCCCACCTCTATTCCTTGCATCACACTTTCAGAATCTGGATCCTCTGGCTTACATAATATTCACTGCAGCAGATAAACACACTATAATCTGTTTCCTCTTCACTGTGGCCAGTGATTCTGCTTTTATTCCCATATGTAGTTGTGACAGCATAGCAATTGCCTGAAGCTCCACCAAGAGAATCACGAAAATTTCTGATCATGCAAATTCTGAGGGAATTCAAGGAAGGGAAGATCAAACCTGGGGTGATACCACAAAATGTTATAGGCAATGAATCAAACTGCAGCATTGACAGGATGTTATCTGCTATACCTCTACAGAAATCAGTGTTTCCCAGATCCGACCAGACAGCAACTCTAATCCAGAGGCTACAATCATTTTGCCTAGACCCTGACAAGTCTGCTATCTTTGTCTATCATAGCATTAAAACCTGTTCAGCCAAGTGGGTGCATTTAAATGCCAGAAGCACACTCGGTGCACTGGAATCATTCTAGGAAGTGGCAGTGACACTGGTGATACGTGAGGCTTTGCCAACACTATGAAGGCCCAGCTGTACGTACACAGAGAGGGCATAATAATCCTAGAGCAGTATTTGGCCACATCTTCTGTTGTTTACAGAAATAGCAAGACATTGCACACATAATGTACCTCTAATGTGGACGTTAATGTGTACAAATAGCTGATTTCTTTCACCCAGTGCATTCGGCTTCACATCTCATAGCATTAGGTAAAGATCTAGAGGGTAAAGGTCACAGGTAATTAATCCTAACTCCATGGCACTACAGAATTTAACTTACAGATACGCCCCATTCACTAAAATCTGCACATACCCACATCTGAACATAACTGACTATAATGTGATCCTGGCCATACTGTGCTAACTCTGATCCACTTCACACAGACCATAACCATTTACATGCAACTACATTAATAATTCCATCAATGTATTACCTTGAGGCAAAACACACACACACAGGGAACTAGCAGATGTATGCCAGGAACACTCAAACAAGGGCTGAGACTTCAAACATTAGACACTCTTCAAATCCAAATACTTGCTATGAAGTGGCCTTTCTGGTTCGGACATTACTTGAAGTATTTCCCTGTGCTGGAGCTTTACCATGGTCCTGCCAAAAGGCATTACCATCATTCTCAGGGTTCTTAATTCCTTTTTTTTTTGCTACATCTACATTAAAAATCTCTCAGAAAGTGATTAATGTAAATGTTTGAGGTAAAAGGTCTGGAATTTGAGTTTTAAATTTCTGTAGATATAGCATATCTTACCCATTCCACTTGAAGACAGAAAGATAAAACACTTCCCTGTCTAACAAACCAATTCCTTCCTGTCCACTTTCCAAAACGTCTGTGTAGAGACGTTTGCAGTGGGTATCTCCTGCAGTTTTTTGCTTTCCTTTCAGCACAGTGCTAGCTTTGTGCATTACTTCACTGTCTTATCAAATTTAGCTCTTTGGACAAATTCTGTTGTACATACTTCTCATGGGAAAATCTAGTTCTGACTGTAGAAATAAGTAATGTTAAGCAATTGTAGCTGCTCTCCTTACTGGCAGAGTTTCTGAAGGCTCAGCTATCACTACCATTTTGAGCCAGGCTTTCACCTGATGAATAGATATTGCACATGCACTTTCAGCTACACATTTTATGACTGGAACTTGTTTTTTGCGCTACTGCTGAATTTCAGTCACATTCCACATTTAATCCCAGCATTTGTTTCTAGTTTGTTCAGGAGTGCTACTATAAACCAGCTTCTGACAGTCTGCATTTTGCACTTGCAGAAAAATCACCACATTAATTTCATTCTGAAGTATTTGATTGAAACTTGTTGGCAACCAGTCCATATACAGAAATGATCCATATTCACATCTTTCACCCTACACTGTTCTACAAGGTTCATACTTTGGCTTAAATCCCTCTGGCTTTATTATCAGACTAGAATCTAGGCATTCTTTACTACAGAGATAACTCCCCAGTTTAGATGTTTCTGAGTGCCAGTGCAGTCAGGACCTTTGCTCCAATGGAATCCCACCAAGGCTGGCAAGTTCCACAATTGATTTATCTGATATGTGATCTTGGGAACCTCAGCTCCAGAGACTAACTCATGCCACAGCATGAACACATAAACTTCTGCTTATTAGAATGAATAAATATGTGAAATGGTTCCCAAACACCA
This sequence comes from Irena cyanogastra, assembly GCA_013397155.1. Taxonomy (NCBI): domain Eukaryota; kingdom Metazoa; phylum Chordata; class Aves; order Passeriformes; family Irenidae; genus Irena; species Irena cyanogastra. Next base: position 694,891 of record VWZV01002532.1, read on the forward strand.
TGACAGAAGGCTGCATTACTACATATTCTTTCTAATGCTTCCTTTTTTCTTTAATCAGTAGCTTTTCAAAATATTTCAAATTACATTTAAATCACATTTCTAATGAGATCTTCCCTAACCTCAGCCTTTTCTCTTAAAGATATTTTTGTCACAGAATATCTCATCTTCTGCTGCTTTGTGTATCTCTTGTTTACTATGGCAGAACTCAGAGAACAGAACTCACTCCCTTTACGTTCTTTGACTTTGGCAAAGAAAACATGGAATTCCGATCTTAGCCCTCAAGGCCAAATACATTTGAAGATGATTTGTATACCCTGGGTTTGGCTCAGTTGGTTGGAGCACGGTACTAACAACCCCAACATTGTGGGTTCAGTCTCTGTACAGGCTACTCACTTCAGCAATGGACTCAATGGTCCTTGGGGGTCCCTTCCAACTCAGAATATTCTATGATTCTGTATAAAACACAACTTTAATGTGTACTTTAGCATGGATGTGAGACACTAATATTTTACTATTTTGTGTAAGGCACAAGCCAAAGAGATTTCACAAAGACAGTTAAATGGTGATCTCTGTCAGCCAACAGAACAAGATATCTTTGCGCTTCTCAAAGGGACTCAGAAAACCTACAGTATCCTTCACAGACAGCAGAGGAAAAATGGCAAAGCTTCCATGAAAATCAAGTTCTATGGCACATCATGCTGCAGTTTTCCAGTCATTGCGACCTATGTATCCTTACCCCAACAGGAATATAAAATAGCTCCAATTTGTGCTGGGGAGCTGAATACCAAAGTTCAAAAGAAGATCAAATTGTTATCTCGTACCAAGATGAAAATAGGACAAGTTAAAAAGATGGGAAGAAAACTAGAAACAGAGCCATCACCTGTTGAGCAACCCTTGCAATTTAAAACATGCTTTAAGCCTCCTATATACTTCACTACTTTCACAATAAGTCATATATGAGAACCTGCATCAGTGGTGCCCCAGGGCAGTCATTTTGCCCAACATATGAAAACTCTGAAGTACATCAGGTTAGTACTTCACTTTTCCATATTCACTAAGTGCAATTTGATTGCTGTCAAACATTCAAATACATTTTCAAACACCTACTTTCCGCACACAGCTCAGCACACCATGGTACCATAAGAACAACTTCCATGCAACGGTATTATTTAACATTAGCAAGGATAGTACAAATCTTGGTTTTGGCACAACCATGATTCACAGGTATGTCTTTATTGCATACAACATGCACTTTAAAAAATTCAGTTTATGTTATAATCTACTGTATGCTTTGGACAGAAGCCGCTTAATGAATGTACCAGAGAGTCAACAGATTATCTGGTGCTAAAGTTTAGAGTTGCTTGTCAGGAAGGTTAATGCATAGTCCATCACGCACTACTTATCATCCCAAAGTATTAATATATATGAGTATATATTCCTGTTCACCATGAACTTTGAGTATTTTTGTAGCTTGCTATTCAACCAAAAGGGCAGCAGAAACCAATATGGTCTACATTTTCCTTTTATATATTCCAAAACCCTCTCTTCCTGCTGATGCTAGAAAATAAAAATTAACTATTAGATATGTTGCCAAACTTGATAAAAGCATTAAAAATAACACCCGACGTATCATTTTAGTAAATTCTGTCAGTGATAGCGAAATGACAGGAAAAAGGCAAATACATTTATACAGCTACCTCCAATGGCTGCAGTCGTAGAGAAGCTAATTTGAAGGTGCAGTGAAGGCAGAAAATTTAGGTAGTTTCTCTCTTTTCCTTCAAAAATGTTCTCAGAATCAAAACCTTCCAAGTAACCATTAATTGTATAAAATAGCTGACTGATCCATTCAAAAACTACGTGAACTTACAACCAGCAGGGTGACTACTGACACATCAACAAGGCTGTCCTTACCAGCCCCCTTTCTCCCAAGTTCTCTGCGATTATGCACCAAAGGAAATTTGGACTCACATGTCAAGGTCTGATGAGAAATTATTTTCTCTCTTCACTTCACCACCTGAGCACTTATCCTGGTGCCATGTTCCATCTCCATTTACACCACCAAGATTCTAGTACATCCTTGATGAAGACATTTCTCAAAGCTACAGCCTAACTGGAAAGCGATGTGCCCGAGAAACATGGGACTTATTGATCCACACAGATCCACTTGAGATGCCGCTCTGAGCAGTCACGTCTAGTGAAAGGTGTCTCTGCCCATGGCAGGGGGGTGGAACTAGATGATCTTCAAGGTCCTTTCCTACCCACACCATTCTCTGATTCTATGATCTCCATTCTTCCTTCATCCCAAGGCTGGATTTGGTAATTATACCAGATCTATCACATCTACTCAACCATAAGGCCATTTCAATTCTCTTTGCAGGAAAGTAATGAAAGAGCTCAAATAGTATAGCCACAACTACAGTCCTAAAACATGCAGTCATCATCTACAGCATTATTATTAGTCCCACCCAAGCAGTTCTTTACTCATGCCTGATTACTGACTGTTAGGGTATCTGTTGTTTTCAGCAATACCACTTAATGGATGCTTCTCACTGTGCAGCGTACTGCTCTCTAGGAGAGGTTTAATTTTTTTTCCCAGAAAAGGCCTGGCCCTTTACCTTGCTCTATACAGGAAATACGTGTCATTTTCATGTATTAAACCATTTTAAAACCTAAGAAATGTCGTGTGGTTATATAAGCAGGAATGACCAGCAGCGACCAAACTGCTGCAAGAATTCTGTTTGTATTTTCTACTCATCACACACCAGATCCTTGATACAGGAATCTGAGCAGAACAGGTGAACATTTATGCACATGGAGCCCCAGTGCAGTCAATAGGCTTTGATCGACCACAAGGAAACACTCACATTTATCAGGCTGCAGAAACAAGACCTCGCTTGGGAAATGTACTGACACTGGTGGAACAAAAAGCAGGCTCAGTGCAACAGTGAGAGGTGAAACAGCCACAAACAACAGGACACTGAAAAACAATCTCTTCTTGCCATTACTTTGCTATTCTATTAGTGCAGTGTTTTGGACACAAACTCACATATATGTGTATATTCACCACCCAAATACTAGAAAGCCATCTGTCAACAGTCATTTTTGCTTCCAGTCTAAACCCAAGCAGGGTTGGCTTTCCCATAATATCCAGTCTATTGCATGCAGGCTCCAATTTACATGCAATAATCTCACCTGCAAAACTACCACTGGCTTCAGAAAAGGCTTGTAGCCCTACAGACAGCAAAACATGGGGTTTTTTTATTTTTACTAGCCATTTGTTGAATTCATATTGAACTAAAAAGAAATATATTTTATTTTTTATCTTCTAAATGACTTTAAATCTAGACCCTTAAAGTATAATGACTAGTTTCTTCCGACATTTTCAAATAATATTTGATAAAGTAGTAGGTTTTACTGTACCTTTAATACCTGGATTTTTCCAAGCATATATGAGGGTGGATAGTCCTATAACCTTCACAAGAGCTAGTCACACAGTCTCCAGTAATATTTTGAACATTTATATTCACATACTAAAAAAACCTGTCAGATTTTCTGATGGTTGCATACTACACAAAAATCCCTGTATTATTTAATATAGAGACAGTTATTAAAGCAACCAAAAATTGCATATACTTTAAGCACTGAGCCCTGAGTAGCCCTGCAAAACAGTGGTTTAATTCAATTATTTCATCCAACAGTCAAATAATCCACAGTCAAATTCGCCACAGTGTGAAACTGAGGAGTTTATTAACACTGATATGCTGCATTTCCCAAGCAAAATTCCCACAGCAAACAAGTAGATAATAGATTCAGCAATAAGTTTACAGATACTCTACTAACATATGAACGTTTCGGTGAAGAACCAATTTATTCTTGCAGGTGAAGCCACACTTTCCATGTGTAAGGAATTTAGTAACCTTATACATATATATATATATATAGATATATGTCCACTTAAGTCAATAGCAAGCCCTCTTTGCAAAACCTGTTACAAACTTTACTGCCACCTCAGTGTTTACCTTCCTTGGATGTATGCAAAGGCTAAAAGCCACGCATATCTTCCTTTTTCTTTTTTTAAGCAGATCTGTTTAGCTCACTCAGTGTGGTGTACACTACCTCCTAAATTTAACAATCATTATAAACCAATTTTAATGTAAATGCCAAAAAGAAAATATTCATGCACACAAAATACATGGGCAATGACTAATACCAGCCTTTTGCTTATGTCCATTAGCAAGAAGCCTATTTTCTCTGAAATCTGTTTAAATATGGTGTTTACCATCTCTGTACTTCTAGTAGTGTTTACTCCTCCTTTCAGCCGACATATTTAAAAAAAAGCCAAAACCAAAAAGCAAGTATAAATACGTTCAAGAAGTATGGCAAATTCCCTTCTCCACCCCCAGAGCGGTAAAGCCACAGCAGATGAGCTGTAACTATGGCCTTGGGAATACAAGTTCCCCAGGCTCTTTTACCACACAAATATCAATTCAAGTTACAAGAGCCCTATCCTCTTATACTTAATGAATATTGAGCCAACGAGCCCGCACGCCTTCGCAGGAATGTTTTCTTTCCATTTTCCTAACAAGGCTCTCCTCCCATACCGGTCCAGGATGGACTGCAGAAGGGTGTAAGTAGAAGGATCATCACACCAGTGTTTAGTGGAGGAATAAATCAAACATGGCTTCCCCCTCCATACATTTCCAGAGTTACATTCACTCCTGCTGCCGTACAATCTCAGTCCTACCCGGCGGGAAGGGGCAGGAGCAGCCTCCAGCTCCCCACACCCTCACCGCCACGGGGGGCACATTTGTAGCCTCACCACCCCTTAAGGGGATGGTTTAAAGCCTGGGGAGGGCTTTTTTCCCCCTTCCCATCGGTCGTGTCCCCCCGCTCCGGTTTTCTTTCTGATTTGCACTGATTGATCCCCCATTGCCCGAGGAGGGAGGTGGGACGGGTGGGCACCTCTCCTTTACCCCTTTATGCTGCCCCCGACCTCCCGCAGCGCCGAGGAGGAGGAGGAGGCGGTCGGGGGGAAAGGATGAAGCTGCAACAGCCGGGACTCCGGCTCGGCATCGCTCCTTTCCGCTCCTCCGCCACCCAAGAGTCAGGCCCAGCCAGCGGCACAAATCCTGCGGCAGCCTCCCGGGGGGGACGAGGGGCAGGCGGGGGGACCCGCGGCCCCGCAGCGAGGGCCAGGTAGCGGGGGGAGGAGGGGGGAGCGAACAAAAAAAAACCTCCTCCGGGAAAGGGGGAAACGGGAGCTGCGGGCTGCCCAGGCAGATGGAGACGTTAAGTTTGAGGGGAGCGGAGCCTCAGCGGAGGGGGAATCCCCAGGAGAGGCGCCGAGGCGGGAGGGGGGCGCGGATGCCCCGCCACGGAACCCCCCGTCCGCCACGCCGCCTCCGCTGCATTTTTGCCGGACAGGGCTCGTGGTCCCGGCCCGGGAGGGGGGCTCCCGGTGCCCGCGGCGAGGCGCGGGGCCGGGCGGCAGCATCCCCGCG